>CALZFC010000101.1:0-42500 GCA_945643635.1 Allodiplogaster sudhausi | reverse complement strand
TAGATCCTGACAGGCAACAGGGAAGGAATAATGTTCACGCTGAAACAATTCCGGGCAAAAAAAGCCAAAATAGATTATTGAAAGTTGGCATTTTAAGATACCCTCTTCTGACCCTCCCCCACTCCCTAAGCAGCTCACAACTCGCCTGCACTGTGTTAGTGCGTCCTGCAGCCTCTGTGAGCGTACGCGAGAGATCGCACATCTCGAGAATACCTAGGGAAGAGGAAACCTCTATTTAAGGAAAGCTGGAAAATAAACAGAGCATTGCATGCTAAAGAGGATGTCTTTTTTCAATACATGTCATCTTAAAACCTAGTGGTCTTTCTTACGGAATTGCAACAATGACTTTTTTCATAAGTCATAAAGAAGGAGCGGGAATACCAACGAGAGAAAGAGAGGGAGGTGGAGACAGAGAAAGAGAGAGAGAGTTGCGATAGAAATAGAGAGAGAGAGAGAGAGAGAGAGAGAGAGATTTGGAATGAAACCGAGTTAACTATACTTACCCTATCATCAATGTCCTCCTCGGTCGGCTGCGCTGATTCGGAGGAGGCTGAGGTCTCCGCTGCCCCGTTGCCGTTCGCCGCTTCACTGGCGGAAGCGCCGCCGTGTCGGGCGAGCAAAGCGCGCGTCGCGTCGGCTGCTTTGCCTGCAATTCATCGTTACGGTCAAAATATTCCAAATGAATATGGGGAAAACTTGTTTCCATTCACACCATTTTCGCTGTTTTGATATATAAAAAATAACGGCAAAAATCCAGAAGAGCTACTTCTGAATAGTTAAACTATTTCAAATTGAAAAAATTATCTTATTAAATTAATAATAAATAAAAGCAATATTTAAGCTTGATGATTTCTTAAAAAAACTCTATGGATAGCAGACTTCCGAGAAACATGGTGGCCACCGCGGCAGCTGGATTCTCACTGGCGGCCGCTTCGTCATCCGTTGCTTGCAAAGCCGAGAGGTACGGACGTGACTCCACGTTCGGCTCGAGCACTCCAATCCTCATTATTATTATGTATAATGACATACGATAAGAGCGGTAATAATACAGAACATCTTAACGTTCATTAATAAAATACTTTCCATGTTTGCTACAACTTCTTTCAGCTCTTTCTCCGTTTCAAATCATAAAACCAAATCATTTTCCAAATTCATCCTTTACTTCACCTTTTATCTATCCTCTCCTTTTTTGTGTTCCTCTCTCTCTCTCTCGCTCTCTTTAACCTACTCTCTCTCTCTCTCTCTTTCTCTAACCAAAGCAGTGTTGAGGAATGCGTCTCCTGATGAGGCTGGCCTCAGTGTCTACCAGTTCGAAGTCGTCTTCATCCCCATCGTCCTCCATCTCGCTCTCGGGCGTCGTTGCTGGCTTGGCTCCGGAGACACTTTCGCCAGGCTCCACTAGATCAAGTCTTTGTATTACTATTTTTTAAATATATATATATATATATTTAAATGCTTCAATTTATACCCAACAGTGTACCTTTATAAGGGATAACAAAAATAACGCATGTTATGTACATATATCAGGCACACCTGTAGAAAAATATATGTTATTTCTTAACCATGAGAATTACGGTAAGGCAAAGAAAACGGCATCCAGCTACCCGGACATGAAAAAGCACCTTTAACATGCGACTCATCAGCCATGAGCACGTCTTCTGGCAAGTCTTCGAGGGGAGGCGGAGCAGCAGCCGTGGCCGCAGCCGCTGCCTGGGGCGCCTTGCTGGCGGCCGCTGCTTGACGAGCCGCGACGCGTGCCTCTCTTCGCGCCGCGACGCGTCGAGCGTGCGATGCTATCTGTGCCAGGGTTTCTCTTTCTTCCCCTCTCTCTCTCTCTCTCTCTCTCTCGCTCTCTCTCTCCCTCTCTCTCTCTCTCTCTCTCTCCCTCTCTCTCTCTCTCTTTATTTCTCGGCTCTCTTCGGCTCTCTCTCTCCCTAACCATCTGCCTCGCTTCCTCTCTCCCCTTCTGCTCTGCCTCCGGAAAGAGACAAGTCGCGTCGTGTGTCCTGAGCAGCAAGCAACTCGCACAGACTCGTCTCTGCTGATCTTCGTCGACTCGCTTGCAGTTCGCGGGCACGGTCGTGGCTCTGCTCTGGCTCCACTGTAATCTGCAAGAGGGGAGAGAGAGAGAGAAATGATGAATACCTCCTACAAAAAATTGTTGTCCATTTGAATATCCGTAATCTCTAATTTCTAGTGATCTCTCATATGCCTTCTCCTTCCCTGGCTTTGCTCACCTCAGTGCGGACGTAGGTGTGTGGATCGGGGAAGGGCGGGAAGAAGTCGTGGATGTGAGGGTGATGAGTACGCTTACGACCAACGTGCAGTGGGGTTGGAGTCGCAGTTGAGGGCTGGATCTTGGCTGAAGAGAGAGGGAGAGAGTAGGGAGAGGAGAGAGAGAGAGAGAGAGAGAGAGAGAAGAGGGGAAGAGAGAGAGAGAGAGAGAGAGCGAGAGAGAGAGGAGGGGAAGGGAGAGAAAGAAAGATAGAGAGCGTGAGAGAGAGAAAGAAGGAAAGCCATAAACGATTGCGAACAATGCTAGACAAAACTAAAACTCGTGAATCTAACGTGGCGGAATAACGACGGATCTGCCGTGCTGGAGAGCGAGGAAGTCGGGCAGAGACTCCACGTCGTGGCCCATGCTTGCCAGTGCGACCCAGATGTCTGCCTGGAAAAAGGGTCTGACCTGCCTCGAAAAGTGGTGTGATAACCACCCACTTCTCTGCCCTCACCCCACTCTTCAGCTAGAGCACTCTAGTATCACCCCATCACGAATATGTACAATTCTTCATCTCATAGATCCTGAAAGGCAACAGGGAAGGAATAATGTTCCCGTTGAAACAATTCCGGGCAAAAAACCCGAAATAGATGAGTGAGTGTGGATATTTTAAGATACCCTCTTCTGACCCTCCCCCACTCCTTATGCAGCTCAGATCCAATTCAACAACTCGCCTGCACTGTGTTAGTTCGTCCTGCAGCCTCTGTGAGCGTGCGCGAGAGATCGCACATCTCGAGAATATCTGAGGCAGAGGAAATACCTGTTTTAGGAAAGCTGGAAAATAAACAGAGCATTGCATCCTGCTAAAGAGGATGTCTTTTTTCAATACATCTCGTCTTAAAACCTAGTGGTCTTTCTTACGGAATAGCAACAATGAGATTTTCATAAGTCATATCGTCTAACGGGCTGGTTAATCCCGTCATGCAGTTCAATCATGTAAAAAAGTAAACAAGTCATCAATAAATATATAATGTATTCTGACACGCGCTAGCGAGTTGGGAGAGAAGTTCAAGAACGGCTGGCTGGACGGCATCGAAGCCATTGCCAGCACAGACAGCTGCAACCGCCTGTCGGAGCACCTGGACAGCAGAGAAAATGTAGGTAAGATAGCAATCATTGGGATATTAGAGAGTTATGGCGGTGGAGAACTGATATATGTACTTTCTAAAAACCCTGTTAACGAGGCCGTCCATGGAGCTTAAAATCAGGTGTAAATTGATGTCCGATTCACTCTTATTACATGCTCGACTCTCGAGGGTTACGGTATATTTCAAGTTCCCTGTATATATTTCAAAACTATTTTTATGAAGAACTGAATAGAACAATTCGAAACAGAAAAGTGGGGAAAGCCTCAAGCAAACATAAACGGATTTGCTCACTAGTATAGTTTTAGAAATTGATATTACATGAGAATAGTGACATACATTTATCAAACTTTCCACAATAATTTCCAAAATTAGTTGTAAAGTACCTGCTAATCGACGTGACACTAAAACTCGGTTGGTGCTGAGCACCAGAATGCATCCTGCAAGTTCAGAGAATCCTCACGTTCCCCACTCGGGTTCATGAACCACTCCACTCTTATCAGTAGATAATTCATCTTCCAGGAAAGCCATTGCTGTACCACTGCTTTGTATGTGATGAGAAACACTTTTAAACATTAAAACATTATTCTCAGATCAAATGGAGCAACTCGCCTGCACTGTGTTAGTGCGTCCGGCAGCCTCTGTGAGCATACGCGAGAGATCGCACATCTCGAGAATATCTGAGGAAGAGGAAACATCTGTTTTAAGAAAGCTGGAAAATAAACAGAGCATTGCATCCTGCTAAAGAGGATGTCTTTTTTATATAGAATATCTGAGGAAGAGGAAACATCTGTTTTAAGAAAGCTGGAAAATAAACAGAGCATTGCATCCTGCTAAAGAGGACATCTTAAAACCTAGTGGTCTTTCTTACGGAACTACAACAATGACTTTTTTTCATAAGTCATATCGTCTATGGGCTGACTAATCCGTCATGTAGTTCAATAATGTATAAAAAGTAAACAAACCAATCAATAAATATAAAATTAATAATATAATGTATTCTGACACGCGCTAGCGAGATGGGAGAGAAGTTCAAGAACGGATGGCTGGACGGCATCGAACCCATTGCCAGCACAGACAGCGGCCACCGCCTGTCGAAGGACCTGGAGAGCAGAGAGATAATCTCCGGCACCTCATCAAGGACAAAAAGTCGCTAAAATAAATAGGGCATCGAGAATGCGGTAATAACAGTAAGAAAGAGGGAAGCAACAAGTGCAGCAAGATAAAACTGATAAGATAAGCTCCAAACAGAAAACGCATGCAACCTTTGTAAATGCGCCCGACGCCGCGGTAGGTGGATAGGGCGCGGAGTCGGCAGCATTCGTGGCTGGCGCCGAGGCGGAGCGCGGGCCTGGCACGGCGGCCGCCGCCATGGCAGGGGTCATCCATGGCAGGGTGGAGCCACCAGGCACCAAACTGTCAATATGTACTTTCTAAAAACCCTGTTAACGAGGCCGTCCATGGAGCTTAAAATCAGGTGTAAATTGATGTCCGATTCACTCTTATTACATGCTCGACTCTCGAGGGTTACGGTATATTTCAAGTTCCCTGTATATGTTTCAAAACTATTTTTATGAAGAACTGAATAGAACAATTCGAAACAGAAAAGTGGGGAAAGCCTCAAGCAAACATAAACGGATTTGCTCACTAGTATAGTTTTAGAAATTGATATTACATGAGAATAGTGACATACATTTATCAAACTTTCCACAATAATTTCCAAAATTAGTTGTAAAGTACCTGCTAATCGACGTGACACTAAAACTCGGTTGGTGCTGAGCACCAGAATGCATCCTGCAAGTTCAGAGAATCCTCACGTTCCCCACTCGGGTTCATGAACCACTCCACTCTTATCAGTAGATAATTCATCTTCCAGGAAAGCCATTGCTGTACCACTGCTTTGTATGTGATGAGAAACACTTTTAAACATTAAAACATTATTCTCAGATCAAATGGAGCAACTCGCCTGCACTGTGTTAGTGCGTCCGGCAGCCTCTGTGAGCATACGCGAGAGATCGCACATCTCGAGAATATCTGAGGAAGAGGAAACATCTGTTTTAAGAAAGCTGGAAAATAAACAGAGCATTGCATCCTGCTAAAGAGGATGTCTTTTTTATATAGAATATCTGAGGAAGAGGAAACATCTGTTTTAAGAAAGCTGGAAAATAAACAGAGCATTGCATCCTGCTAAAGAGGACATCTTAAAACCTAGTGGTCTTTCTTACGGAACTACAACAATGACTTTTTTTCATAAGTCATATCGTCTATGGGCTGACTAATCCGTCATGTAGTTCAATAATGTATAAAAAGTAAACAAACCAATCAATAAATATAAAATTAATAATATAATGTATTCTGACACGCGCTAGCGAGATGGGAGAGAAGTTCAAGAACGGATGGCTGGACGGCATCGAACCCATTGCCAGCACAGACAGCGGCCACCGCCTGTCGAAGGACCTGGAGAGCAGAGAGATAATCTCCGGCACCTCATCAAGGACAAAAAGTCGCTAAAATAAATAGGGCATCGAGAATGCGGTAATAACAGTAAGAAAGAGGGAAGCAACAAGTGCAGCAAGATAAAACTGATAAGATAAGCTCCAAACAGAAAACGCATGCAACCTTTGTAAATGCGCCCGACGCCGCGGTAGGTGGATAGGGCGCGGAGTCGGCAGCATTCGTGGCTGGCGCCGAGGCGGAGCGCGGGCCTAAGCACGGCGGCCGCCGCCATGGCAGGGGTCATCCATGGCAGGGTGGAGCCACCAGGCACCAAACTGTCAATATGTACTTTCTAAAAACCCTGTTAACGAGGCCGTCCATGGAGCTTAAAATCAGGTGTAAATTGATGTCCGATTCACTCTTATTACATGCTCGACTCTCGAGGGTTACGGTATATTTCAAGTTCCCTGTATATGTTTCAAAACTATTTTTATGAAGAACTGAATAGAACAATTCGAAACAGAAAAGTGGGGAAAGCCTCAAGCAAACATAAACGGATTTGCTCACTAGTATAGTTTTAGAAATTGATATTACATGAGAATAGTGACATACATTTATCAAACTTTCCACAATAATTTCCAAAATTAGTTGTAAAATACCTGCTAATCGACGTGACACTAAAACTCGGTTGGTGCTGAGCACCAGAATGCATCCTGCAAGTTCAGAGAATCCTCACGTTCCCCACTCGGGTTCATGAACCACTCCACTCTTATCAGTAGATAATTCATCTTCCAGGAAAGCCATTGCTGTACCATTGCTTTGTTTGTGATGAAAAAGACTATTAAACATTAAAACTTTATTCAAATCTCAGCAACTCTGAACGGATCCATAAATTAGCATCTCCACTGCTTCGGTCTCAGAAGACCATCGCGATAAAATTCATTAAAAACATCCAGGTTTAAAACTTCTAATATCCATCTTAGGGTGGAATAAAGAAACTGACAATCTATTCTTACTATAGCATAAGAAACGAACCCATTAAAACGTAACGAACAAGTAACCAACATACTATATCTTTTTGGGTACAACGGACGAGATGAGAGACATCATAATCCACAAAGACGTAAACCACGTGTGCTCAAGCTATGGAGAGGATATAAAGATTGTACGCGCGACTTCTGAGAAAAGCCCTAAGAGAACTGCTCAACGTATGGATGTATACAGTACCAAAAACGAAGAAAGAGAGAGGGTGTCTACGGGGGATGTCAATTACAGTATACATCACACAAGATGGAGACAATGACCCGCAATGTTCTCATACGCATAATTTGGGGAAGAAGAAAAAACGGCTAATACACAAATACATTTTCCGCTCCTCCTTAGAACTTTGTACCGTAATTTTGGGGAATAAAGAGAAGAGTTGAGTAAAGGCATATATCAAGAGACACAGGAAGGCAAGCGAGAGTTCTTATCAGTGGTAGAGAGAAGGGTTGGGAAGGGAAGCAAAGGGGTCTCGGGGGTCTTCTTTGGTCCTCGAGAGTCTAGTCGAGTTTCGAGTACATCTTTTCGAGTTGCGGCGCAAAGTGCGTCTTGAGCTTGGGTCGGTTGGGTTTGAGCGTCGAAGTCAGAAGGCCGTTCTCGACAGAGAAGGGCTGCGAGCACAGATGGATATCCTTGACCTGCAATCAAGGCATTTAGAATTGTTGATTCACAATTTAATCTTTAAAAAATAGCTAACTTACTTACTGCATTAGTAGAAAATGGTATACTAATTAAATCAAATGTGCCTTTAAAATGGTATAATAATCGTAAAATAATTAAATTCCTTTCTCTCAAAACATTTCCTTTCATAAGCACTTTAATTAAATTACTCCTAATTAAAGTCCTTTACCTCCTCGGATAGCCATAGCCCGGCGTTCTTCCCAGTAGACAGCATGTCGCTGCGGACGGCTGCCTTGGTCTTCTCCTCGGTGCACAGCTCGGCAAAGTTGGATGCAGTCAGCCCGTACTTTTTCTGCATCGCAGACTCGAGCACCTGTGATTAAGAGATCTTCGTAAAGAGAGAGGGAGACGTTTTTGCCAAGATACAAGATACACATTCTAGCATTTAAATCTTCAGTCGTTGTTAAAATTGATGACACCACGTATTCTAGCTTTCCCTTTTCGATCTCTCTATTCAACTCTAACACCCAGCGGTGTCCTCAAAATGCCCCAATTGACCCTCACCTCCACATCGGGGACGACCACGGCAATGTAGCGCGTCTTGAAATTCTCGCCGTACACGAAGCACTGCTTGACGTACTGAGAACGCAGGTAAATGTTCTCAATCCGCTCAGGCACCACGTACATGTCCTTCTAAACACAACCATCACTTCTTTCTATTAAAGTAATTTTGAAATCATCACCGTATCACGTAAATAAATAAATCAATCAAGATAACGGAGAATACTTTCAAACCCACAGGCCTTCAAGAATAAAATGGCCTTCCCACCCCTATGAGCCTCCAAGTATAACATGCTCCCGTATAACTGACCTCCTTAGGATTGGACAGCACGAACATGTCCACAATCTTGTCCGGGTCGACTTCCTCCCCCTCAACAATATTTATAATCACCTTTTCGCTTCTTTTATAAAAGTATTTAACGATGCTATACCCATTTCAGTGTAACAGAAGCCTTCTGCGAGGCGAACAAGCTGCCTGGGCCGAATCGTCTCTCCTTGCAGGGATGCCATCGCTGAAGACACTTGATGCAGGACAGAGCAGGGAAGTGGGCATCGTAGTATTCTGCGAAGCACCTGGAACAGTGCGTATGTAAAGCTAATTAACTTGAAAATTGAAAGAGAAAAAGAGAGAAAGAGAGAGAGAGAGAGAGAGACGGTGAGAGAGAGAAGGAGAGAGAGAGACGGAGAGAGAGAGAGAGAGAGAGAGAGAGAGAGAGAGAAAGGAGAGAGAGAGAGAAAAAAAAGGATAGAGAAAGAGTAAGAAAGAGCCAGAATAGGGAAAGAAAGAGAAAGGAAGAGAAAAAGGGAGAAAGGAGAAAGATAGAAAGAGAGGGACAGAGAAAGAGAGAGAGAGAAAGAGAAAGAAAACCAACCCAATACAGTAGAGCAGAGTGCAGCAGTTAATGCAGCCGACCGATGGAATGAAGGCGAGGTTCTCACTGCATGTCTGGCACTTAGCTAGTGTTCCCTTCAGATCAGGAAGTTCTGAAATAGTAACTCTGGCAATCCTCGACACAGGGGGATTATAGGCTGCGAAAAAAACTATCCTTAATGGTTAGGAAATCGAGACCCTGAATATATAACGTGACTAACCACTGTTTACATGGTTAACGGCGAGCTTGCAGGCGAAGGTGTGCGTACCTAAAAGAATTAAATACCAATTGCTTCGTTTTCCTCTTTTTTATATTAGATATATATCTTTAAAAGTAAGTGCTAGGGGACCGTTACAACGAATATGTTCTTTTTTCTATTAGATCCGGTTGACTAAAACTATTTATAGTTGGCGGGAAAAATTCTATTGATTGACTTGGAGGAGGGAGGGAAACAACCCGGCCCCTCCTATCTCTCTCACGCTCCTCTCTCTCTCTCTCTCGCTCTCGCTCTCCCTCCTTTCTGACTTCTCCTCGCCACCACTGACCAGGGATTTCCTTGGATTCCATGACTTCAAAGTGAGCCTCGAGCATAGCCGAGCATTCTTCCTGTCCGGGATACCGCAACTGGTCGCCTCGTCCGACTCCTCGCAGTGCTCAAATTATATTAATATTTTGCTTCAATATTTAAAATGTTTGCCATATTATGTTAAAAATTTCAAAGCAACTGCACGATGGAAGATTCTTTTATTTATGGAGAATAGTGTATGAGAAGAATGGGCATTCTAGAGACTCTACCTCAGAAACGTCGACGGCCAGGGAATCCGCGCTGATCTCTTCAGCGGGGGGCGCGGAGCTGCAATTGTTGGGATGCACGTAAACCAGAGCAGAAAGCGTCAGGGGGGGGGGGTAGAATGGACATTTTTTTCCCCCAAATCTCTTGTGGAACATTTTGACAGTGGAGACTCCGTTTTCAGCCAGTTCTACTCGGATTTCCGGCCCAAGTCTTCCCATTTTTTTTGTTTATTAGGTTTTTAGCATTCTAATTTAAGAACTTAATTAAGAAAAAAAGACATAGAAAAACTCGCCAGAGTGCCTCGCTGCCATGGCGTTTTCTCTTCCCGGCTGCGACCTCCGCGACATCGCTCATGCCCGCATGGCGTTTGCCACTGCTAAGGCCCAATCCTATAAAAAAATGCGTAATAATAAAGGTTGCGAATTGCAAAAAATTCCTAACAAAATTAAATATCCTTTTTTTAAACTCTTTTATTGCTCACGAATAAAATGCAAAAGGAAAGACATTAACTAAAGTCAGAGGTGTTCACTCGTCAGATGACACTCCTCATTCTACACTTGCTTAGTTTTTCATTTTTTGGTATTATTCTCCCTATCTCTGTCACGCTTCTCTCTCTCTCTCCCGTCTCCTCACCACCACTAACCTAGGGTATAAAGGCCACTGTCGAGGACCCTGAGAACTAGGATGGGCAAGGAGGTATTGGGCCCGGAAACCAGGGTGGGTCTGCTGTTTCTGCCTCAATGTTACTCAAAAACATGGTGGGGCAGGGATTCGGGGAGGCCCAAAATCAGGGTGAGCCTGTCAAATCGACAGTACCTTTTTTCCTCTGCACTGACCTTCTGTCGACTCTCCTTCGTCGACGCTTGCATTAATGGGAGGCAGCTCCTTGGATGGCACAAGAGAGCCGTCGCTGTTAGAAGCGGACATCTGTAAATAAGTAAGCGAATTGTAATTAGACAAATAAGCAAACAGTTAAGCATACAAGGTAGCAACAGAGAGCGTGAGATAGAGAGATGGTGTGAGATAGAGCCTGATAGGAGAACGGGGGCGAGGGAGAAAGAGTGAGAGTGTGAGAGACATGCATAGAATACACGTCAAGGAAGAAAGAACCACCGAACAAAATGTAGAGAGGTACAATGAAGTGAAGAACTAACGAAACGCATGCAGCGCTCTCTACCGGGTCGCTTAAATAACCATCACCGGGCGAGGGATAGTTGGCAGAGTAAGGGGAGCGAGTGGCCATAGCCGGGCAATACACTGCCAAAGGCTACGATTCATACGAGGTAGTTGCAGTGAGGAGATCAAGGAGAATGAGGGCGGGAGCGGAGGAAGAAGAGACTCCGCCAGCATGGGGTAAGTTGGAAGAGAGAGTGAAAGAGAGAGAAAGGAAGAGAAAGAGAGTGAGAGAGAGCAAGTGAGAGAGAAAGATTTAAATGAATATTCAAAACTCGGCAATAGAAGACTGGGTCCAACAGGGACCCTAAAGCCGCCGAAATCAATGGCGCCAAATACCAATTGAACATGAAAGAAGGAAAAGGAAGGAGCGTGACTGAAAGATGAGACAGATGAGGATAAGTCGATTCCTGTATGCCATAATTGCCTCTATACTTCCATATAACAGCTCGCAATAGCCCTAACAGGAAGACCCGTCGGACTCTTCCAAACTCACCGTGTCCAGATAAAAACAGTTGTCTCCGAGCCTACTTCTTCTTGAGCAACTCGTCAATCTCGGGAATGGTGATCCTGACGAATACTGCTCTATCGATAGAGAGATGCCCTTCTTGCGTGGCTTCATCTTCCCGGAGTTCTGGAAGTATAATAAACTCACTGTAAAAAGCACACCCAAATGGATGCCTCTATTTTTCGAAAACTTTTAATAATTTTCTAGAAGAGGATGGAATTTCGGCGGTATTCTTCCATATGTACCTCAAAAACACCACAGCTTCCCTGACAGAAAGACTCTTCCACTCACCTTGTCCAGATAGTACTCGCGGATATCGATCAGGCAATTGCCCTTGGACTCGCGCACCACGGCGTACTTCATCTTTCCGAGCTCGATCATCTCAAAGGAGTTCAAGCGATGTTAGCTTATTGGTAGGCTTATCGAGAAGCAACACATAACACGAAAACATCTTAAATTGGCCGATAACCAATCGTGCTTAACTATTCCACTAATTACGAGAGATATAAAACAGGGAGAAGATATTGGTATTATGGTAAGAACAAGATGGTGAAGTAAGCGATACAATTATACCTAGTCGAATGTCGAAAAAAAATGTTACTAGTTAGAATGATGGCCATCTCAGTTGACATTCGCAGTCGAAAAGTGTTTGAAAAGAAGGCCTGAATCTCATCGCCATCGTCATTCGTCATGTGCTTGATGACCTCGCCTTCCTTGGCCTTCTTCACTGGCGCCTTATCCTTGACTTCTTCCGAAGACGACGATTCCTCACGAACTCGCTGAACATTCAATTTCTTACAATATAATGACGGAAGTGAGCAGGATTCACTTTGCCGAGTCGGCCAGAAAATGAAGAAAATGAACAATTATTTATCTTAACAAGAAATGGAAAACTGCAGACATCAAGAAGGCAAGCTTGGCCTAACAGTAAGCTGATGTAAAATTAGCTTTTTAAAAAGTAGTGCGAACAAGTGAAGCTTCAAGCAAACCTTGGTCTTTTTCTCCTTCTTCTCTTTGGACTTCTTCGCCTTCTTGCGAAACTCGGCGTCCGAATCCGAATCACTGCTCATCCTGACAGAATCTAAACTAAAATGAATTAGGCACATTAAAGGAAAAACTGAGAGCGAAGGCGATCTGACCATAGAACAGAGAAAACCGCGCGGTACGGCAACACGGAACAATGTTTGAGACAACTTTGCCAGCCACTGCAATACTCAAGACAGCAACAACGATGAATTACGTGAATTCAAACGAGAATCGAGCATTTTCAACTAGCAAGGCAAGTTTTTTCAACTAGTAAGGCACTTTTAACAAGCGCAGCGCCAAATTTCGAAAACAGTACAAAACAGTTCAAAAAAAATAGTGATACTGTACAATGTTAGCGATCAGTCAACCGATGGGCCACGTTCATGCCTATTTTGCCTTGCTCTCTTTTTCTTTTTGATCCCCTTTCTTCTCCCGCTTAATTTTCTTCTGTCTCCGACTTTCTGGTTCTCTCCTTTGCGCAGCAATCTCTAGCTGTTTTTGTCTCTCTCTCCCTCCGTCGAGAGAGCTCTCTGTTAAGTAAGGAGCCATGCTCAGAGTAGATCTCTGTGCCGTGCCAATCACTCTCTCCCTCATGGCTCGGGCGTTTTCGTGCTGATCTCTTCCTCTCCCTCGTTCGAATGGGATGGAAGCGTGATCGTGCATCGGATCAGCCTTCATTCCATCACTCCGGCTCCTCATCGACCACCCCTTCCTTCCCATCCTTCTAACCCTTCTTTGATAGTTAATTTTTTACACTGATTATTATCCTTGTCCTATTCTAGCCAAGGTTACTCCTCGTCATTTCTCGTCCTCCCTTACTTTATTTCTCTCTCTCTCTTTCTCTCTCTATCTTTCTCTCTCTCTCTCTCTCTCTCTCTCTCTCTCTCTCTCTTTTTCTCCCTAATTCCCTTCTACTGCATTTTCTTTTGATCCCTCCTCTCTCCCACTAGGTTTTGGGCGTCTTTTTTGATCACAGGCGTCGTCCTTTTATGTTGATCTACTTCATTTTCATAAAGCTTGCTTGGTTACGTATCACTATCCGCCCACTGATCTATCTGTGCGTCCGCTGTTTTGATTTTCTGTTCCGTTTCTCTTCCGCTCTTCGCTTCGCTCTATCTCATCTCCCTCCCCCCTCTTTCTCTCTCCTTGCAGGGTACTCGTCTCTCTCGGGGTCTTCATTCGTCTCTTCTGTTCAAGTGCATCTTCTTCTCTTCTGTTCGGGTGCAGCTTCGTCTGCTCCATCCCTCCAGTCACCACGGCTTCCCAACACTTCAACGCCCACCACTCCGCTCACCTCGAGCCGCCCGTCGTCGGCGATAACTGGTATGTATACCCAATAGATGCGGAGGGTCAGGTCCCGCGAAGAAAAAGGGGATCACTATGGAACATTGTTGATCTACCTTCTTATTAGAAAGAGTTGATTTACTTAGGAGGGTCGGTGACACGCATTGGTGTTCGGGTGTGAATTCCGGGATTAGGAATGGGTAAACATATGATCGTCGAGTGCCACTTTCTTTTAACAATGGAAGCCTCCTGTTCAGTTTTACAGGATTTAATTTTCAATTTGTGGTGTAGATCAATTGATCTACCACGATTTTTTTTCTTTTCCGAGCTGTTCTTCGATCCCCTAAATCTAGCATGGCCAGCATTCTAGGATGCCTCGTTGTTAGCTACTGCTCGAGCAATTATAGTTAAACTGATGTAGCAGGAATTCCGAAAGGGCCAAGAGTGTATGCTGCCATTGCTTGTCATTGACGGGTTTTCGGAGGTCTGAGGGACGAGGCGTGCTGAAAAGGCATGAGAGCTAGAGTAGATTGTTTGTTCTTTTGTACCTTTATAACTGACACCATGTAAAGTGTACTTGGCGTCATCCTCGGTATGTTGTGCTCTTTATCTCTCTCTCTCTCTCTCTCTCTCTCTCTCTCTCTCTCCTCACTCGCTCCTCTCTCCGTCATTCTATCTTCTCCCTCTTCGCAGCCCTCTTCTACACTCTCTAGTCATAAAACTGTAGCACCTCCAGAAGAAGTGAAAACGTCAGCGGCAGCTGTAAATCTGCTGCCGTCCGTCTTATCAGCCTCTCCCTTATAAGCGCGTTTGTGTCCTGATAGCGGATTCCTCTTAGTTCTGCGTCGTAGAGAGGGTGACTGATACTCTTCGCGAAAAAAAATCTACAAAGGTTCGTCTCAAAGATCTACTTCTAATTATTGGTTTGCTAATGGTTTTATATAGATTTCGTGCCCCCTCAAAATAGTAGATCAGCTAGACTACATGAGTTGGAGAGGGGGGAGAAGTGGAACATGGCCTGATGCGTTGTATATGGTCGTATGATGTTGTGGAGATGGCGGAGGATGTTGTCAGTTCCTGGGTACAAAGCAAAGCAAAGAGACTCTGTTACGCCACCCCGATCACTGCTCGATTAGTGGTTGTCTCGTGTTATCCACACACACACGGGTTGTTGGCTGGCTTATCGCTTCTGAATTTGTCTGTCTTCTCTGTACTCTCCACGATCTCTTCATATCTCACACATTCCTCGCCCTCGCCATGCCATTTTTATCAGACTTATTGTTTGATTCTGAATCTAATTCCATTCTCTCCCGTTCTATATCATCGGACGAGAGAAAGCGACCCAAGAGTGGTGCGACGCAGAACAACGGCGCCAGCGCACATCGCGCCATCGTTGGCGGCGCGGTTTTTCTCTCTCTCTCTCTCTCTCTTTCTCTCTCTCTCTCTCTTTCTCTCTTTCTCTCTCTCTCTTTCTCTCTTTCTCTCTTTTTCTCTCTCTTTTCTCTCTCTCTCTCTCTCTGTTGTTCGGCCTCTTCCTTATGAACCCCCCGGAACCTCCCACAGCTAACAATCTACAAATGATCTGCACTTCACTGTACTATTATCTCTCCGGCATAAAATTCAAAGGCTTCTTCTTCTTCCGTCTTGCCAGGTTGTTTCTTCCTCTCGGGAGACCTCGGCTCACTTTCTAGTATGGTATGACCGGCGCCTGGTCGCATCTCCCCTTCACCTCCATCTCCTCTACCCCCTCTTCAGCCTGCTTCCTCAAGCTCCCTCCCAAATGGCCTTGCCTCAGTCGGTGTGCGGTAGTCGCCACCGCAGCCAGAACCTGTTCTCCACCAGCGCATCTTGGCCGCGCTCTCCTCCACTCTGCACCCGCATACACTCACCATGTTCACCCACGCTCACCGTTTAGCTTGGTTTGCAAAACAACTAGCCTCGCCAACTCTTCTACTTCACTTAGTGCGTCTACCTCCATAGTGTGCGCACCACTTGGTACATATTCCGAATTAGCAAGCGTCGCGTGCGTAGTGCGAAATTCGAGGCCCGCGGCGCGAAGCCTCTCCAAGTTCTTGCATCCGGATACTTTTTTTTCTTCAATGCGCCATAGACATTTTCTTGTTTTACTTTATATTTACTAGATTAGATTTGCGCTAATCACCTTATTCAGAAGTCCACCTGAAAAGCTGTTTAGACCACCAAAAATCGCGTAATATTCATTTCCTTGCGTTTTAACTTTTGCTGCAAAAATTTGCCTAGATCCTCTCTGTCTTGTGATATTTGAATACTATTAGCTTCGCATTCATTCCGGCGCATTTGCTTCTGTCATTTCCCCACGCCCCACCCATCGCTTGCGGTCGGTTTCAGCATCCCTCAATCGGTGTCTTCTCTACTCTCATCGACTCGGACGAATTCTCCGCTTCCGCTCCCGGCATCCTCATCGAGCATCCCGACATTGTGGACCCTAGAATGATCAAGGAGTCAGCGTCATGGGTGCAGACACAAGGAAGGTTAGGATCGAGGAGCTGGATCGAGGATACATAGAAAATGGCTTTCTTGACTTCATGTCAAGATGGGAAATTGCTATTACTTCCTTGCTGGATTGCGAGAGAACCATACCACTTGATTTGTACTTTACGATTTATTTCCACGTTCACACACGCTTTCCTGCCCAAGATGTGTCAGAGATTTTTTGCTTTATTGCTGGCACTGTCCCAGGCTTCTTAGAAGCATTCTTCGCGGACACGTGACCATGTGGGTGGCAAATATGGAGCCTTTACACAGCTATGGGCAACGAAATCGGCCATTTTCATGCTTTGGACTCTAGCAGCTATTTCTCTCGCTTTCTCTTCCTCTTTCTCTCTCTATCTCTTTCTCTCACTCTCCTATCTCTCTCTCTTTCCATTTCTCCCCCTGTCTTCTCTTCCCTCTCCTCTCTCACACTCTCTCGCTCTGGAATCAATGATCCCTTTCCTCAAGCGTGTGGCGTCACTGCTATGCTAGCCACAATCCCTTTTCTATTTCACTTTTCTCTTTTCTCTCTTTGTCTCACTTTCTCTCAGTCTCTCACTTGTCTTCCCTCTCTCTCTCTCTCCCTGTTTTCATTTATCTTTCCTTATCCGTTCTCCATATTCCCTTCTCCCCAAAAGTCATCCCACTGCCCACCGAGCGAGATGTGGCTTGCGGGGATGTCACCACATTTTCTCTGCATAAGGCCACGTGGGCTCGCTTGTAGCCCGCGCTTCATAGGGAATGGTCCTTATTATATCTCTCTCTCTCCCTATCTCTCTATCTCTCTCTCCAATCACCTAGTCTCTCTCCTGTTCTTTCCCTTCCTCGCTCCCCGTCGTATTCTATCCCTCTCCCACCCGATGACGCTAAAGCTAACACCCCGAGCACACACATCCTTTCTATTCCTTTCTTTCTTAAACCCTCTCCATTTCTCTACTCCCTCTCTTTCTCTCTTCTCTTCCCGTATATTCCATGGGCCCGCTGCCGCCACTGCCTGTGCGAAGTGCAAAAGGAACAACGTCTTCCCACTCCACTTTGCCTTCTATTCGCCCTTGCTTTTTCTCTTTTGGCCCCGTCTTCTCTTTTTATCCTTTTCGTTTATTCTCATGTTTATTCGCCGTGTCCTTACTCCTGACATTCCACCACAATTCACTGTATGTCTTAAGTTAGTCCTACTCGGGACAAGTATTCCCACTCGGACCCGGGACGTGAATAACAACAGGAACGCCAGCGACTCTACTTACTTCCCTTTTTTGTTTCTGCGCACTGCCACCATGATGACTCAGAATCGGTGAGTCGCTGCACTAGCTCTGCGCAAGCAGAACGAATTCGGCTATCTGTGGATTGCACAAGAGGCGCGCGGTTTGTAGCAGTTAGCAGTACGTGTAGCTTTGCAAAAAAGTTTAGCCACGTGTGTTTACTCTCACCGAGGCGAAGGGTTGCATAGTCATGGAGAGAGAATGGAAGAAAAAAAACGGAAGAGATGGGAGGGAGAGGCAGGCATAAAAAAGATGATGAAATCGCCAATTTAAACAAAACACGAGCTGACTCACCTGTGTCATTGTACCGACTCATAAGACGTGATGCTCGGTCGAAATCACGCTTCCGTTGTCGCCGTGTCCGGCAGTTTCATTTGTATTTCTTTTAATTATAGAATTGTAAAATAAATAGAAAATTAAAACCTGAATATTAAAGTAGGAAACGGTGCTGCTTTTTCGTTAATCACCCTTGACTTTCCTCCGTAGCTTGAAATTGAGAGCTGCCATGCCATGTGCAGAAAATGAGAACAGAGAAAACGAGGCTTTCTCCACTTCCAGCTGTTATTTGTCAGGCTGCTGCTTAAACAATTTGTCGCGTCAGCAATACAAACCTTTCTCTCGTTTGGATGCCTTAGCTTTCGGTGATTCGATTAGCTTTGCAGTCCTCCTCCCAACACTTCCACGTTTTGGTGCCTAAATGGTTTAGCGTTCTGAACGCTGTTCTTTGACATACTTTTTTGAGTGGTAGTTTTTGGCCGAAGCGAAACAGTCTTTCTAGAAGGTGCTTAGCAAATGGGATTTAAAAGTGAATTCAGAGGCGTGCCTATGGTTACTGAGGTGAAAGTTAATTGTGAGCTGGTTAAAATGCCTGAGTTGGGCAGAGACTGTGCGCAAACTTGACATAATGCGCAAAGTTGTTTGTCCACCTAGAGTTGTTTGGTTCGAGTAAAAGTTATTTAAGGGGGTAGTTGCACGGAAGGAGTTTGGTTTGAGTTGGCTAACATTACGATATAAATAGTATTTTTTAACAATTGAATCTTTTAGATTAAATAACTTATTCTCTTATTCAGGAGCGTTGCTGACTTTGTCGATCACCTGCTTGGAGCTGGTGTCAGTGGTAACAACCTGCCGTCGCTCATCTCATTTGGTATGTTTCTTCCGCGCTTCTCTGCTCATTTTATTTCTCTTCAAATGAAGCCCTTTTTTTTTTAGGCGTAAAACCTAATTGAGAAACGTTAACTATATAAATAATAATTCCCCTTTCCATCATCGGAAGCAGACTTTTCGAAAGAAAACATCTGATATACTTTCACCTCCCAACTTTCGCATCGTCCTTCTATTCCTCCTTGTTTATACTCAGAAAAGGAACTCCTCTCCACAGACTTGTCTTCGATGACTGAGTTGCCATCATTATTCCTTCATCTTTTCAACCTGCCTTATCATGTTGTTTAACTGCTCATAGCTCTCTTCCGTTCATCTTTTCTTCTCCCCCTCTCCCTCTTTCACACCCTCTCTCTCTCTCTCACAGATGACATAGGTTATCTCTCGCTACTTGATATGCGGCAAGACTCTTCTTCTTCTTTCTCTCCCGTGTTCTTTGCACCCTTTGCTACTGCAACGCGGTTCGTCGAGCGCCTGTTGTGATATCTTATACTTTGTTTCTCTCTCTCCTCTCTCTTTCTTTTCTCTCTCTCACACCCCCTCCCCCAAATCATCAACCGCCTGTCCCAGTCCATAGCACATCATCAGTTGTGCAACGTTCTCTCCCATCGGTGTGGTGACCTCCTCGCTGCTGATAAGTCCTTATCTCCCGAAGCTCTCCGTATTCTACAACTTCTCCTCTTATCAATCCACGACTACATAAACAGCAGCTCCAGCACAGAACCAGAATGCTCTCCGTCATCCAGCTAACAGACCCGTCCCAAGCACGCGTCTGGGTCTCGTGTAAATATTCTTTTTCTCTCTCACTCGTTTCTTTGATCCCCCGCCTTAATAGTTTTCGGCTCCCTGCTAGTTTCCGGTGATTGTGAAATGACTTGCAGCTTTGGCTTTAAAAATATCGTTAGTATTAGGTGCTCCAGGTACAAATTAATTATTTCAACATTACTGAAGTAGTATTCTTTCCCAAAAAATGTTCTGACTTACAGTAACCTCTTGTCTTTTGCAGGCGCGGCTGCTGCACTGACAATGGGCGTAGGCTACTACATGTCGTCGAACGGGGGCAAGCCTCACGGCAAGATTGAGCCACTCGTCGACCCGAACGATCAGACTGTCAAGCTGCCGGTGAGAATGGAAGAATCCCCTCCCCCTTCCCCCTGAAGCAGACCCTTTGAACCTGACCCTAGTCCAGGTTCCCATTCAAGCCTTAGGCTGAATCAGTGCCTTTATAAAAAAAACCCTTCTCTTGGGCTTTTTCCCCTGAAAGATTGGACAAATGGCGGGATTTATGGCTTTCTTTTTTTAGGGGCCTCAGACTGCTCTGATGCTCGGGCATTCCCGGGAACAAAGTTTGTGGGCTTCCCTGCTTCATTGGAATGCTCGTTCGTTGTAGTCTTACAACCGTACACTACCTCCTCTCTTGGGTTACTCCCGAGCTTTGGGCACAACTGTGGTGTGTAGCTTTACTTAAGGATCGGCTGTCAGTGATACATATTCAGCAGGATCAGATCTGTAGCGCACATCCCTGCGCCGTACCAAACTCTTCTAGTTCTTTCTCTAGATCCCTGGATGTTTTCGACTGGCTAGGTTTTAGATTGTCACGATGCCCCTGGCAGTGACGCACATTTAGGAATGGTTGCAGGATCTGAATCTCTTCTTGTAAATAGAGCAAAATGGTCGGTGGCCTTGGAGTCACGCTGTTACACCCATGCGCCCACGTGTGTTTGTATCCCTTTTGCATTCCTAGGTTCGGTCTCTCAGAGGAGAGAGAGAGAGAGAAAGAGGTCGAGGGTCACAGAGAAGACAACCATGCGAGCTGCTCCTAGGATGTTCATGACCTCGCGCGAGATAAACTGGGCCAATACTTCAATTTGCAGATAGACTTGTCTTGGTAAATTATTAATTACTTAACTTCCGGCATGGATCTAAATCGTAGAGCCACATACGTGTTATGGGGCATGTATGTGGGAGCGACCCTAACAGCTGCCAAATTTCTTTCTTTCTCTGACTTTTTTCTCTCATGTTATATCCATCTCTTTCTCTCTTTTCTCGTGTCGGAGTCCTTAGTGTTTTCTCCAAGTCTTCTCCTCCTCCTGCTCACGAGGTTCCACCCGATTGACGTCATAAGCAGGGGGCCTCTGGAAATTTGTTGTCATTTGGAAATTGGCTTCTGCCCAACGGAGAGTAGAAGTAAATCTAAAATCTAGCGAAGGCCAACGGAAAAATTTGATGATTGGTTTTGATGGTTCATGAATTAAATTCATGACTAGGCGGCTTGTCTTCCTTTTCATTTGGGCATCTTCATGCTGTTTATCTCTCTCTTTCTCATTCCGTCTCCACTTCTCTTTTCTCTCTCGCTTCTCTTTTTCACTCTTCGCACACCTCTTACACTCTTGCGATTGCGAACATGACGGAGGATAAGGGTGCAAGGAGCAAAGTATCACTCTTAGAGAGAGAACCGAGAACGCTAGGTCAGACTTGCACGCGGCGGTTAACGATGATGTCTAAGAGAAGGAAAAGGGGATGAGAGATGATGGTGATTGATGAGGGAGTTAGAGAAAGAGAGTGGGGGAGGAAGGAAGCGAGCGAGTGAGAGAAAGAGAGATGGCGACAAAAAGACTGCGGAAAGAATTGGAAGTTGCCCTTCCGCAACGTGACTTGAGACATTTGGCGTCATCTTTGGAGAAAGTACAGGGAGAGCTGTGAAAACTGCTTAAATATTTAGAGAAGAGTGGTAAAAAGGGGCAGTAAGAAGGAAATCAGCCTACCATGGCGCATTCTGTCAAACTTTTCGGAATTAATTGCTGTGCACAGAATGGTGATAAATGGTAGGCACAAAGGATACTGTTCGAAGAGAGCAAATAAGTGTCGACTTTGGGTGGAACGATCTTGACAGGAATCAGGCCACATATGAACTCGTGTTTGGAAAGGGTTAAAGAAGGGGAAATGGGGGAACAAATAACAACAAAATGTGCAAAAGGATCTCTTATTTATTATATTTATAATTTTTTTTTTAAATCTTAATATCCAGAGTTAATGATTTATTTTGCAGGACGGCTCTCGAGTCTCTCGCTACGTCAAGGACGGCCAGCTTCTGTCGTTCCTCTTTGATGATGCCAAGACACTTTACCAGGTTTAAATAATCTAATATTTTAGCTTGAATTCCAAGTCTTGTATAATAGCAAGGGTAATGAATCGTCGATGTATATTTCCTTGTTGTTTTCCGCAAATATAAATATATCTGCCAGGAAAGAATTGGCTAGATTGACCATAGTAATTTCTCCTTTCTTTCAGGGTGTCCGCCGTGGTGCGCGTCTCTCTCGCAACGGCCCGATGCTTGGCTACCGCCACAAGAAGGCCGACGGCACCGAGCCATTCGTATGGACAAAGTACAACGAGGTCAGACGACGGGCGCACTCGTAACCCACTCCCCCCTCTCTTGATGTCTTCCATAATTGTTTTGGCGCTTCTCCCTCCATCTTCTTTCTTTGTTGTGGCCACTGCCACGCAAATTGCTTACGCGCAGTGGCTACCGTGAAGAGGTTTTTTTTTAAGCTAAATTAAAAAAATGAGGTGCTTCACAGAAGTTGAAACTTTTTAGTTAGACGTCTTCTTTTTTTAAGCAGGTTTCTGATGCATTATGACCGGCCTTAGCACGCGATAGATAAGTGGGTATTTATGTCATAGGTGACTAAGCGTTTGTTTGTGATTGGTCTCTGGCCTATCACGAGTTATCACTGTTACATGGATGTCTAGTAACCTATATAAAAGAAAGTAGAACCACAGACAAACCCGAATATAGTTATGTCTAATGAAAGTGGTGCAAAGGTTCCGATAAAAGATATAACCATTAAACTATCAAAATGACGATGTCAAATAGTAGTATTTTCAGGTGCTTGAGCGTGCTGACAATGTGGCTCTGGCCTTCCGCGAGCTCGGCCTGCCCATTGGCGAGGAGACCTTCATTGGCATTTATGCCAAGAATCGCCCGGAGGTATTGTGATCGGCCTAATCATGCTATTATATCATTCTAGATTAAAAAAGTAATATAAAAGTAGAAATGAAAGTAATGTAAATAAAAGAATAATAAGTGGGTAAGTTGACATGTCTTTGCAGTGGATCATGACTGAGATGGCGACGTACGCCTACTCGAACGTCATCGTGCCCCTCTACGAGACTCTCGGCCCCGATGCGTGCGCCTTCATCATCAACCAGAGCGGCATGCGCATCGTCGTCTGCGACTCGCTCTCCAAGGCCGACGGTCAGAGCACTCTTCTCTCTCTCTCCTCTTTCTCCTCTCTCTCTCTCCTCTCTCTCTCCTCTCTCTCCTCTCTCTCCTCTCCTCTCCTCTCTCTCTCTCCTCTGTCTCTCCCTCTCTCTCTCTCTCCTCTGTCTCTCCCTCTCTCTCCCTCTCTAGCAATGGAGCGCAGAGCTCAATTGGTGATAAAGCTTTAGAAAAAAAACTTTTTGGAAAAGTTTTCAATAGTACTATTGAGAATGAAGAATAAGACTTGTGCAGGGATGGGGTCAAATACATTGAAGGCCTACAGTAAGCAGTGCATTCGTTTCAGGACTCCTGAAGCAGCACTCCGAGTGCACGTCTCTGACGACCATTGTCGTCATGGAACCGATCACGGACGAGCTCGCCCAGGCGGCCGCCAACGTTGGGGTAAAGCTGCTCACCTTCGAGCAGCTTGAGACTCTCGGCAAGAATGCCACGGTAAGCGTAAGAAGAGATCAATTCGTATAGGACTACGATAAAAAAGATGTGTGAGAGAAAAAAGTTTTTTTTTCCTTGCAGTCCCGGCCTGCTCACCAACCACCGCTTCCGAGCACTCTCGCAACGATCTGCTACACGTCGGGAACCACCGGAACACCCAAGGTACCATATTTGACTAGCAGTAGTCTACTGTAGCTTCCGCACCGGAATGATATTGCTATTCTCTTTTTTGCCTTCTCCTACGTACTATAGTAGGATGCCACATCGAGTGGAAAAAGAATAATAAAAAGGAGTGAAATATTTATGTTAATATTCTGCAGGGAGTGATGCTGACGCATGGAAACGTGATTGCTGACGCGACCACTCTCCTGTACTTCAAGCAGTCCGGCATTGTTGACACGGTACGTTATGATTTCTAGTGTTTCATTACCATGTCTTATCGTCGTTCCTAGTGGGTCCTATCCCTAGTTCTTTTGCTCCCATTGCGGGAGTTTGAAGAAACCCCAAAAAATTTGAGGGGTGGGTTTGTAATCGAATGGAACAGCAGCCATAATGAAGTCTGCCTCCTTTTACAGGACGTGATGATCTCTTTCCTGCCGCTGGCTCACATGCTGGAGAGGCTCGTGGAGGCCGTGTGCTTCATGGTCGGCGCCCGCGTCGGCTTCTACCGCGGAGACATTCGCGGACTCGCCGACGACATCAAGGAGCTCAGGCCTACCGTACTCCCTGTCGTCCCTCGAGTCCTCAACAGGCTCTACGATAAGGTTAGAGGGGGTCTAGCAAGTCTTTGAGGGAGAGTGTGCGATAGAATTCGGTAGCTGACTTTTTAACAGTATTTAAAATATATAAATCTCGATATACTTGCAGGTCATGTCTGAGGTGAACAAGTCGCGTGTGAAGAAGTGCCTCTTCGACGTCGCAATCGCGTACAAGTCTCGCGAACTCAACAAGTCAGTTTATGGGCCTGGAAGATGTTGGCATTTACTGCATAAGGTTCAGTTTTAAGGTTCATAGTAATCCTCATCGCATAGTGATGGTTTCAGGGTGATCCGAAATTAAAACTATGGTATGAAAAAAAAACTGAGCAGTGTAAATTAGTTATTAATAACTTGTGAAGGAACATGATTTATGGCATTTCAGCTTCGTCGTCCGCTCGAACTCGTGGCTGGACCAGATCGTATTCAAGAAGATCCGCGAGGGAATGGGAGGCCGAGTGAAGCTGATGATCACGGGCAGTGCTCCGCTCGCTGAGAACGTCCTGACCTTTGTGCGCGCAGCCATGGGATGCATCGTCGTGGAGGGATACGGACAGACCGAGTGTGTCGCGGCTTGCTCGGTTAGCAGGGGATTTGAGATATCCAGGCCAGATCTAGAGAGGATTGCTGCTGAACTAAGAGAGAACGGAATACCTGGTTATTTCAATTCTTGAGATCCTCTCGTCATTGAGCGCATTGTTGTTAATAATAAAAAATTAGATTTTATAAGGGGGAAAAACGAATAATGAATATTAATTACTATTGAAGTATGATTAGTTGATGAAAGATTCAGAAATAAAAGAAGTGATTCAGGTGACCATGGAGGGAGATTCGATCCCCGGCCACGTTGGCATGCCTTCGCCCTGCTCGGCCATCAAGCTAGTGGACGTGCCGGAACTCAATTATTTCGCACGCGATGACGCCGGAGAGGTGCCATATTTTTAGTATTATTTCAGTTATTATTTTTAAATCTTTCGTTTGCATTCCGAAACATAAAGTTTTAAGAAATTGGTGATATGAAGATAATACAAAATTCTTGTAGGTCTGCATCCGCGGCCCGAACGTCTTCCAGGGCTACTTCAAGCAGCCCGAGCTGACTGCCGAGGTGTTGGACAAGGATGGCTGGCTGCACACGGGCGACATTGGCCGGTGGACCGCACAGGGAACACTCAAGATCGTCGACCGCAAGAAGCACATCTTCAAGCTGGCGCAGGTCAGGAATGGGGGGGATGTTTAACTTGGAGACAATTGGGATTGAATCATGTCACCGGTTCCTAAGCTTTTTCTAAAAGGCCTGCTTATTTGAAAGTATGCTCTGGGATCGTAAGGATATGCTGATGATTTCAAGATTACTCTTTAATAGTCTTTCCACGTTTATTTAAAAACAAAAGTGATTGTTCCTTTGTTAAGGGCGAGTACGTGGCGCCCGAGAAGATTGAGAACATCTACGTGCGCTCTCGCTTCGTCGCGCAGTCCTTCGTTCACGGGGAGAGTCTCAAGACGTGTCTCATCGCCATCGTCGTCCCCGATGCTGAGGTGAGGGGGTTCTATTGACACTCTAAGAGGAACACCACGTGGTTTTGGAAAGGGGGGGGGTATGCTCTAGAAGTCTTGAATCTTGGCAAACTCGCTATCCATACCCCGTAGCTAACATCTCTCCCATTCTCAGGTGCTGATCCCTGCGATGGAGAAGGAGCACGGAGTGACTGCAGCCAACTTTGCCGACTTGTGCGCCATGGAGAAGACGAAGGCGGCCGTCCTCGAGGACATGCTGTCCACTGGCAAGAAGGCCGGACTATTCACATTCGAGCAGGTAAAGGACTTTCATTTGGGGGAGTTTAATGAAGTTTACCTTATCAAAGAAAATGTTTTCGAAAAATTAAGAATTGTATTTGTTTCTGCTATTAGTATACCATTTGTCTATAAACAGTAACTGAGTTGGAAGTTTCTCAGATTAAATTGTAAATTGACGACTACAAATGTCTCGATTGCAGATCAAGGATATCTACCTGTGCTCGGAGCCCTTCTCCGTCGAGAACGGCCTTCTGACTCCGACGCTCAAATCCAAGCGACCCCAGCTCAAGACGCACTTTGCGCCGCAACTCGAAAAGATGTACTCGAAACTCGACTAGACTCTCAAGGAACAAAGAACATATGCCTTTACTCAACTCTTCTCTTTATTCCCCAAAATTACTGTACAAAGTTTTAAGGAGGAGCCGAAAATGTATTTGTGTATTAGCCATTTTTTCTTCTTCCCCAAATTTATTGAGATGTTGTCGCGCCATAGCAGAAGAAGCCGCTGCAATCTAAAACGAGGAATTTCAGAAGCGGTTGTTCCTAGAGCGGTAGACTTGTAAGCTTTCCTTTCATTGCTCTCTTTTCCATGTTGAGAAGGTTTTCCTTGTTGCTGCTCTGTTTCTCTCTCCGTCTCACCCTCTTCTCTCTCTCTCTCTTGCATCTTGCGCGTTTCAATGAGATGCAAGACAGTCTTGCGTATGAGAACATTGCGGGTCATTGTCTCCATCTTGTGTGATGTATACTGTAATTGACATCCCCCCTAGACACCCTCTCTCTTTCTTCGTTTTGGTACTGTATACATCCATACGTTGAGCAGTTCTCTTAGGGCTTTTCTCAGAAGTCGCGCGTACAATCTTTATATCCTCTCCATAGCTTGAGCACACGCGGTTTGCGTCTTTGTGGATTATGATGACTCATTTCATCCTAAGTTGTACCCAAAAAGATATAGTACGTTGGTTACTTGTTCGTTACGTTTTAATGGGTTCGTTTCTTATGCTATAGTAAGAATAGATTGTCAGTTTCTTTATTCCACCCTAAGATGGATATTAGAAGTTTTAAACCTGGATGTTTTTAATGAATTTTATCGCGATGGTCTTCTGAGACCGAAGCAGTGGAGATGCTAATTTATGGATCCGTTCAGAGTTGCTGAGATTTGAATAAAGTTTTAATGTTTAATAGTCTTTTTCATCACAAACAAAGCAATGGTACAGCAATGGCTTTCCTGGAAGATGAATTATCTACTGATAAGAGTGGAGTGGTTCATGAACCCGAGTGGGGAACGTGAGGATTCTCTGAACTTGCAGGATGCATTCTGGTGCTCAGCACCAACCGAGTTTTAGTGTCACGTCGATTAGCAGGTACTTTACAACTAATTTTGGAAATTATTGTGGAAAGTTTGATAAATGTATGTCACTATTCTCATGTAATATCAATTTCTAAAACTATACTAGTGAGCAAATCCGTTTATGTTTGCTTGAGGCTTTCCCCACTTTTCTGTTTCGAATTGTTCTATTCAGTTCTTCATAAAAATAGTTTTGAAATATATACAGGGAACTTGAAATATACCGTAACCCTCGAGAGTCGAGCATGTAATAAGAGTGAATCGGACATCAATTTACACCTGATTTTAAGCTCCATGGACGGCCTCGTTAACAGGGTTTTTAGAAAGTACATATTGACAGTTTGGTGCCTGGTGGCTCCACCCTGCCATGGATGACCCCTGCCATGGCGGCGGCCGCCGTGCCAGGCCCGCGCTCCGCCTCGGCGCCAGCCACGAATGCTGCCGACTCCGCGCCCTATCCACCTACCGCGGCGTCGGGCGCATTTACAAAGGTTGCATGCGTTTTCTGTTTGGAGCTTATCTTATCAGTTTTATCTTGCTGCACTTGTTGCTTCCCTCTTTCTTACTGTTATTACCGCATTCTCGATGCCCTATTTATTTTAGCGACTTTTTGTCCTTGATGAGGTGCCGGAGATTATCTCTCTGCTCTCCAGGTCCTTCGACAGGCGGTGGCCGCTGTCTGTGCTGGCAATGGGTTCGATGCCGTCCAGCCATCCGTTCTTGAACTTCTCTCCCATCTCGCTAGCGCGTGTCAGAATACATTATATTATTAATTTTATATTTATTGATTGGTTTGTTTACTTTTTATACATTATTGAACTACATGACGGATTAGTCAGCCCATAGACGATATGACTTATGAAAAAAAGTCATTGTTGTAGTTCCGTAAGAAAGACCACTAGGTTTTAAGATGTCCTCTTTAGCAGGATGCAATGCTCTGTTTATTTTCCAGCTTTCTTAAAACAGATGTTTCCTCTTCCTCAGATATTCTATATAAAAAAGACATCCTCTTTAGCAGGATGCAATGCTCTGTTTATTTTCCAGCTTTCTTAAAACAGATGTTTCCTCTTCCTCAGATATTCTCGAGATGTGCGATCTCTCGCGTATGCTCACAGAGGCTGCCGGACGCACTAACACAGTGCAGGCGAGTTGCTCCATTTGATCTGAGTTGCTTAGGGAGTGGGCTAGGGTCAGAAGAAGGTATCATAAAATATCAGCTCTCACTCATCAATTTCGGTTTTTTTGGCACGTAATTGTTTCAACGTGAACATTATTCCTTAACTGTTACCTTTCAACATCTGTGAGATGAAGAGTTGTACATATTCGTGATGGGGGTGATACTTGTGTGGTCTAGCTGGGGGTGTTGGCAGAGAAGTGGGTGGTTACTTTTCTAGGCAGGTCCATATCAGATCCGTTTTCAGGCAGACATCTGGGTCGCACTGGCAAGCATGGGTCACGACGTGGAATCTCTGCCCGACTTCCTCGCTCTCCAACACGGCAGATCCGTCGTTATTCCGCCACGTTAGATTCGCGAGTTTTAGTTTTGTCTAGCATTTTTCGCTATCGTTTTATGGTTTTCCTTCTCTCTCTCACGCACTCTATCTCTCTTTTTCTCTCTTCCCCCTCCTCTCTCTCTCTCTCTCTCTCTCTCTCTCTCTCTTCTCCCTACTCTCTCCCTCTCTCTTCAGCCAAGATCCAGCCCTCAACAGCGACTCCAACCCCTCTGCACGTTGGCCGTAAGCGTACTCATCACCCTCACATCCACGACTTCTTCCCGCCCTTCCCCGATCCGCACACCTACGTCCGCACTGAGGTGAGCAAAGCAAGGGAGGGAGAAGGCATATGAGAGATCATGGATATTCAAATAGCCAGCCATTTTGTTTGGAGGAGGCATGCTCCCTCTGCAGGCCTGATTCGTAATATTGTTTTGTTATTCTTTGCTGTTTTATTCCTCTACTTCGCTCTCTTTTTCTCTCTATCATTTCTCTCGTTCTCTCTCTCTCTCCCATTCCAGATTACAGTGGAGCCCGAGCAGAGCTACGAGCGTGCCCGCGAACTGCAAGCGAGTCGACGAAGATCAGCAGAGACGAGTCTGTGCGAGTTGTTGCTCAGGACACACGACGCGACTTGTCTCTTCCCGGAGGCAGAGCAGAAGGGGAGAGAGGAAGCGAGGCAGATGGTTAGGGAGAATGGAAAGAGAAGAGAGAGAAAGAAGAGAGGGAGGGAGAGGAAGAAAGTGGGAGAGGGAGAGAGAGCGCACGAGAGAAAAAGGGAAGAAAGTTGGAGAGGGGAGAGAGGAAGCGAGGTAGATGGTTAGGGAGAAATGGAAAGAGAAGAGAGAGCGAGAAAGAGGGAGAGAGAGAGAGAGAGGAAGAGAGAGAGAGAGAGGAAGAGAGAGAGGGAAAGAGGGAGAGAGAGAGAGAGGGGAGAGAGAGAGAGAGATAGAGAGAGAGAGAGAAAGAGAGAGAGAGAGAGAGAGAGAGAGAAAACAAACTGTCTCAGATAGCATCGCACGCCCGACGCGTCGCGGCGCGAAGAGAGGCACGCGTCGCTGCTCGTCAAGCGGCGGCCGCCAACCAGGCGCCCCAGGCAGCGGCCGCGGCCACGGCTGCTGCTCCGCCACCCCTCGAGGACTTGCCAGAAGACGTGCTCATGGCTGATGAGTCGCCTGTTAAAGGTTGGGATTTCATGTCCGGGTAACTGGATGCCGTTTTCTTTGTCTTATCATAACTCCCATGGTTAAGAAATAACATATTTTTCTACTGGTGTGCCTGATATACATTGCATACATTATTTTTGTTATTCCTTATAAAGGTACAATGTTGGGTATAAATTTAAACAGTTAAATACATATGTTTAAAAAAAATAGTAATACAAAGACTTGATTTAGTGGAGCCCGGCGAAAGTGTGTCCGGGGCCAAGCCAGCAACGACGCCCGAGAGCGAGATGGAGGACGATGGGGATGAAGACGACTTCGAACTGGTAGACACTGAGGCCAGCCTCATCAGGAGACGCATTCCGCAACACTGCTTTGGTTAGAGATAGAGAGAAAGAGAGAGAGAGAGTGGGAGAGAGGGAGTGAGAGAGCCATAGAAGAGAGAGAGAGGAACACAAAAAAGGAGAGGATAGAAGATGAAGTAAAGGATGAATTTGGAAAATGATTTGGTTATATGATATGAAACGGAGAAAGAGCTGAAAGAAGTTGTAGCAAGCATGGAAAGCATTTCATTATCAAATGTTAATGTATTCTGTATTATTACCACTCTTATATTATTGTCATTATACATGATAATTGATAGATAAGATGAATGAATGATTGATAATGATGATTGGAGTGCTCGAGCCGAATGTGGAGTCACGTCCGTATCTCTCGGCATTACAAGCCACGGACGACGAGGCGGCGGCCAGTGAGGATCCCGCTGCCGCGGTCGCCAGCACGTTTCTCGGAAGTCAGCTATCCATTGTGTTTCTAAGAAATCATCAAGCATAAATATTGCTTTTATTATTATTAATTTAATAATATAATTTTTCAATTTGAAATAATTTAACTGTTCAGAAGTCGCTTTTCTATATTTTTGCTTTTTTTTTTTAGATATCAGAGCAACTAAAATGGTGCGTATGGAAACAAATTTCCTCATTTTCTTTATTAATATTTTACCGTAATGATAAATTACAGGCAAAGCAGCCGATGCGACGCGCGCTTTGCTCGCCCGACGCGACGGCGCTTCCGCCAGTGAAGCGGCGAACGGCAACGGGGCAGCGGAGACCTCAACCTCCTCGGAATCAGCGCAGCCGACCGAGGAGGACATTGATGACAGGGTAAGTATAGTTAGCTTAGCCCAAATCTCTCAATCTCTCTCTCTCTCTGTCTATTTCTATCGCTCTTTCTCTCTCTCTCTTTCTCTGTCTCCTCTCTCTCTCTTTCTCTGTCTCCCTCTGTCTCCCTTTCTTTTTCTCGTTGGTATTCCCGCTCCTTCTTTGTTCCTTGTCCGCGTCCCTTAATTCTCCACCCATTCACTTCGCTCCCCCATTCATAAGTAATGATTAATTGTTCCATCTTCAATTTTTATTTGCTTCAGATCCTGGAGAATCCTTTCCTGCGATCGCCAAAAATGCCGATGTCCGACTGACAATGAGTAGTTTCAGTAAAAATTCCATTCGAATTTTCATTACTCTGGCTTGTCTTGTTGTTCATTTCCGATGTTGTAAAACTTGGTGTGTTTATAAAGCTCTAAGTTACGATCGGTAGCATGACACATTTGTTGTCCACAAGTCAAAGAAATCAACTCAGTTTTTAATAATCATTTGGATAACAAGAACAAAGGGCGAACAAAGCGAAACAGTCATAACAGTCTCATCGTCAGGCAGAACATAACAAATTACATGGGACCAACAAACACAATATTACCGCTCGCTATAAAGGAAGAGTTCAACGACAACCCATTTCTGTTAGCCACTGCCAATTATAGAAGAGTTGTCTTTGCAAAGTCGATGATTCCCGGAGGCAGAGCAGAAGGGGAGAGAGGAAGCGAGGCGGATGGTTAGGGAGAATGGAAAGAGAAGAGAGAGAAAGAAGAGAGGGAGGGAGAGGAAGAAAGTGGGAGAGGGAGAGAGAGAGCACGAGAGAAAAAGGGAAGAAAGTTGGAGAGGGGAGAGAGGAAGCGAGGTAGATTGTTAGGGAGAAATGGAAAGAGAAGAGAGAGCGAGAAAGAGAGAGAGAGAGGAAGAGAGAGAGAACGAGTGAGTGAGAGAGAGAGAGGAAGAGAGAGAGAGAGAGGAAGAGAGCGAGGGAAAGAGAGAGAGAGAGAGAGGGGAAGAGAGAGAGAGATAGAGAGAGAGAGGTGAAGAGAGAGAGAGAGAGAGAGAGAGAGAGAGAAAACAAACTGTCTCAGATAGCATCGCACGCCCGACGCGTCGCGGCGCGAAGAGAGGCACGCGTCGCTGCTCGTCAAGCGGCGGCCGCCAACCAGGCGCCCCAGGCAGCGGCCGCGGCCACGGCTGCTGCTCCACCACCCCTCGAGGACTTGCCAGAAGACGTGCTCATGGCTGATGAGTCGCCTGTTAAAGGTTGGGATTTCATGTCCGGGTAACTGGATGCCGTTTTCTTTGTCTTATCATAACTCCCATGGTTAAGAAATAACATATTTTTCTACTGGTGTGCCTGATATACATTGCATACATTATTTTTGTTATTCCTTATAAAGGTACAATGTTGGGTATAAATTTAAAGAGTTAAATACATATGTTTAAAAAAAATAGTAATACAAAGACTTGATCTAGTGGATCCCGGCGAAAGTGTGTCCGGGGCCAAGCCAGCAACGACGCCCGAGAGCGAGATGGAGGACGATGGGGATGAAGACGACTTCGAACTGGTAGACACTGAGGCCAGCCTCATCAGGAGACGCATTCCGCGACACTGCTTTGGTCAGAGATAGAGAGAAAGAGAGAGAGAGAGAGAGTGGGAGAGAGGGAGAGAGAGAGAGTGAGAGAGAGTGTGCGTGGGGGGAAAGAGAGAGAGAGTGGGAGAGAGAGGAGAGATAGGGAGTGAGAGAGCCATAGAAGAGAGAGAGAGAGAGAGAGAGAGAGAGAGAGAGAAAGAAAGAGAGAGAGGGAGAGAGAGAGGAACACAAAAAAGGAGAGGATAGAAGATGATGCCGAGCGCTTTGCTCGCCCGAAGCGGCGGCGCTTCCGCCAGTGAAGCGGCGAACGGCAACGGGGCAGCGGAGACCTCAGCCTCCTCTGAATCAGCGCAGCCGACCGAGGAGGACATTGATGATAGGGTAAGTGTAGTTAATTTAGTCCAAATCTCTCAATCTCTCTCTCTGTCTATTTCTATCGCTCTTTCTCTCTCTCTCTTTCTCTGTCTCCTCTCTCTCTCTTTTTTTTCTCTCGTTGGCATTCCCGCTCCTTCTTTGTTCCTTCTCCGCGTCCCTTACTTTTCTACCCATTCACTTCGCTCCCCCAATTCATAAGTAATGATTAATCGTTACCAAGTTCCATCGTCAATTTTTTTTTGCTTCAGATTCTGGAGAATCCGTTCCTGCGATCGCCAAAAATGCCGATGTCCGACTGAGTCATTTCAGTAAAAATTCCATTCGAATTTTCATTACTCAAGGCTTGTCTTGTTGTTCATTTCCGTTGTTGTAAAACTTGTTGTGCTACGCTCGCTAGTATGACACATTTGTGTTGTTCATAAGTCAAACAAATCAACTCAGTTATAATAACCATTTGGATAACAAGAACAAAGGGCGAACAAAGCGAAACAGTCATAACAGTCTCAGGCAGAACATAACAAATAGCATGGAACCAACAACAAAAAAAACAGCGTTACCGCTCGCTAGAAAAGAGGTGTTGAACGGCAACCCATTTATATTAGCCGCTGCCAGTTAGAGAAGAGTCGTCTTTGCAAAGTCGATGATTGCGAGATTCTCGGTGAAGAGGCTGTCCAGCCCCTGCCAACTCTCCTTCTGTGCCGTTGCCAACTCAGCGAGCACCTCAAGAAAATAGCATTCAACAGGAAACTATTATGATATCGGATAATTTGTTGATTACCGTATATATTATTTTTTTAAGTGTAACCTCGCTCATCTCATCAGGCTCATTCGTCTCATCTACACTCGAGGACCACAACGAAGTTCTACAACAAAGAAGGAAAAGATTAGTTGTTCATTTGTATCTTTTCAATCAGAAAAATTAAAACAAAGAATAAAAAAGTTTAAAAAAGAAAGAATACTCAAGGCATACCTGTGAATCTTGACAAAAGTAGCGAGGTATGCCTGGACGAGATCAAAGTCCTCGTGGCGGCGAGTCATTGCCAGGAGTATCCGTAACATAGGAACGATTGCCTCGGGCGCCAGTGTGCGAATCTGTGGGTAAAAGGGTATTCATATTCATTTATTGTAATAGTTTTTATTTATTTATTATCATATCAAACGGAAATGATTTTATTTTAAATGAAAAATATAAACTAATCCAATATTTTACAGCATTACAGAAAGGGACCTGAAAATCGATGGCCGAAACAGACATCTGCTTGAGAAGAGAGAAAACTTGGACGAAGTCTTCATCGCTTTCGGCTCTAAACGAGGCCAACATAAGCGAGTTCGTCTTTCATTCACTTTAATATTTCCGCAGAGGAATGTGAAATCTATCCCTTGATTGTTTAATCGACTACTCTTAACATGTGCGCATTACAAGATACAAAAAGCGAACTCTTTAAGCTGCTTGGAGAAGGCGGACTCCAACTCGAGCAGATTTCTCTTTGCCTTCAGAATCCGTCGGCGTTCCTCCCAGTCGTCCTTTTCCTCAAAGAAAACTTTGTTAATGCTGGCAAATTAAGACTTCAACTATATATTGTGCTTTCAAAAAAGCCAGGAAATATGCAGTGTGAATGGTGAACGGTTACGGAATGTGTATGTCAACTTCATTCCGTCTATCCATCCTCGGTCTCATATCTTTCCCAGTTTTCCGCTCATCTATTCATTCTCTACATATCTCTCTCTCTCTCTCCCTCGCCAACCTTCTCAAACTCGAATCCGTCGAGTGTCGGTGCGGCAGTCATGAAGAAGGGTGCTCGAGCTGGCTTAGTGGGCGGAGCGATGGGCTTGTTCCTCTCTCTGATGAGCGACAGATTGGGTAGATTGGCCCAGCGTGCCGGAGGGAGGCCGGAGAGGCGGAGGAGCGACGCGTCGCCGACGACTGCTTCGCTGTCTTCCTGGAAGAGGAAAACAAAACTAGTTTCCTCTTTATAACCAATATTCTTAATCATTTGATTACTTCGCAAGGCAATTAACCTTCTTAATGATTCCTGATCCAAGAGTTCACAATACCATCTAGATTATTGTCTAACAGCAGTAATAATTAAACCTTTAAAAAGTAACCACCTGATCTCCATGTTCTTCTTCTTCGCTCATCTCCTCGTCCTCTTCATCCGAGTCCATCATCTGAATGTTCTTACATAACTATATAACCTTTTATTGTGTACCACAAAATATGAACAAACATTTGTGACCTGAACCAACTCACGAGCTTGTTCATCGTACCCACAAGACCAACTTCTATGAACTTTAATTATTGATGTTTAATCGACATTACTAAAGGAAATAATTCGAAATTATATCCGAATTATTGAAAACATAATATATTTTTTAATAAAATAAATGCACAAACATTTGTGGATGCCTGCGTCTCTGCTCTCCCCTCTGCCTCCTCATTTGGCCATTCGGGGACAAAGTCCACCGGAAGAGCCTTGGGCGCTATCGGGGCGACAAAGTGATTCTTTGAAGCCCAGACGTACAGGCCGCGTTGGTCCTAAAGCATATATTTTGATACTGTTTTCCGTTGTAAAATAAAATGTACAGAAATTCTTCAGTTCTTCATATTTTTTATAATGAAAAAAGAAAATAAATACTATTACTACAATTAACTTACCTTATGGCAAGTCACTAGGAATTCGCCGGTTGGATTGAATGCCATTGCCACGCAAGGAAATGAGGAAAGGAGGACATCAACCAGTTGTGCTGCCGCAATGTCCCAGACCTTAAAAAGATAGCAATTAAGCAAATTAGAAATAGTCTTTTCTTATAATGTTCCAGTTCAGTTAACAAAAACAATGTGATATTTTACAAAGAATGAACTTACAAAGAATCACTTTATTTATATTACGAGAAGACAGCCAAATCCCACTCTCTAACCCGGATATGACCGTGCGAATCTGCAACCAGGAGAGTTCGGCCATCTGCAGAGAAACAGACGCAAGGGATAACACCGGATACCTGCAGAAGGTTTAAATCATTTGTTGCATCATAACCGTTTCGTAAATCATTGATACTGTAACTATTCGAGAGGACAAAGGATATCCATTATAAATAAACAGATGACTAATTGCAAGTAATAAATAATAGTAACCTGCGGAATGTTTCGTACAACTCGGCGACAAAGAGTGTCGATTAGCGACACACTGGAAGTCACGCCTAAAACGGGTTTAAAATTACGAGACCATCCTAATTATCACCAGTAATACCAGTCATATCGTTGCAACACAATTTGTTTTTACAGGAACAAAGAATATAGATCAATAGTTCTTGTTTTGCACTTAAATACAGCGTGAAAATATGCTCTTATGATTAGGCGTACAAAGTCTAGTGTGTAAAAAACACTAGCCATTCCATCATCCGCATCCCTCTGAAGCACGACAGCGAGAAGGGAGTTCACCTGCGAAAAAAACATTAATAATTTCAGAAAGATGATTTTTTTTGCACCCATCCTATTTCAAAGCCTTCAAGAAAAATCTAGAAAAACTCAATTAATGCAACTCATGAAACCACAATCTTCAAGCAGAGCTGACTCTAGCTATAGGCACAACCACTTCTCCGCGCGCAAGTCTAACAACCTCCAAATAAACATCCCAGAGTGTGTAGAAAGAAAACGGACATTAGAGGAGGCCGACTTCATGACTCGTCCATCTTTTGGTGCCTTCATCGTTGCCAACAGTCGAGTCTTTTCATCGCTGCTGCCCACGGACCAGAAGCGCAGAGTTCCTGGATGAATGTCACCACAATTAGAGTTTTTATATGCACTTCGCGAAAGGGATTAAAATAAAGATGTTCTAACATAATAACTAAAATGCTTACCATCGGCCCCGCCGGTCACCACTTCTTTGCCGGTGAAATCACAAGCGAGAGCTGTCACTTCCGAGTCGTGGGCTGGCTTCTTCAAAGAAAAATAATTTACTTCATATCCCTTTACATTAGGTTTAAAAAATTGTCACAGAAACCATAAGAAAAGTTCAAATTCCAATAGAAAACAAGCAGAAATAATTGAACGTTTTACTTAAAAAAAAACAACCAGTGAAGAAACCTTGCCCCTGCAGAACGTCTTGACATGCCTGCCACTTTGAATGTTCAACTGGTCGATATCTCCTGAAAATGGACAATTTAGATAAAGGAATAGGACTTGATGCCTAATTACTCAAAATAGCCACAGACTTACTTTACATTGTCCGGATAGTTCAAGTTTACAACAAATTGCAAGCGGGTAACAATATCCCAGAGTATTGGTTTGATCTTTCCTCCCACCTGTTGAGTAGCCAACGTATCCAAAGTTGCCGCATGGCGAGATGGCAATGGAAGTGGCTCTGTGATGAGCGAGAGTCGAATCCTTCCTGAAGCGTTCGTGCAGAAGCTGCAAAAGGCTATTTTGTATAATGGCTCTTGTCAAAATACTAGATTTATGTAATTGCATATAAAACATTTAAGCCCAAACAGCAAAGAAGAGAATATGACGAAAGAGAGAGAGAGAGAAAGAGAGAAAGATAGAGAGAGAAACCAACAATATGCGTCCCCTGAGCATTCTTTCGACTCGTCCACGTAGTCACAATCAACTCTCCTTCGTGTCTGAAACAATTCATCCTGTATTTATTGATTTTTTTTAAATATGCCTTTTCGAGCCATTTTCATACCCAGTTTATTCAATGAATGAATTTTATTTCTTTTTAATCTTTTTTAACATAAACATCTTCTTCCATACCTGCACAGAACATTGTCCCAGGCTGCTTCGCGAGCCCATCCAAACGCCATTTCAACCACCCAACCGATTCGGATCGAGTCGATCGAGCGCTTTTTTGCCTTTGCTTTGGCTCTCAAGAAGATAAAAATTGCATTTCGTAATTCTATCATATTCACATTCTATTCATCAAACAGGAAATGCGTCTTTTTCTTCTCCAATTTAATCTTTATTTAATACGACTGCAGAGAGCGCAAAAAATGGACCAGGGCCGACAAGAAAGAGTACTGTCGATAATACGGTCCAACAATGATTTTGCGCCTCTTGTCAACGGTGCGCAACTTGATAAGAATTTGCAGGCAGCCAACCCCACTTTTAATCACAAGAACTTCGATAATGGTTTTTTTTCCCTGGGGTCGGACTTTTTCCAATAAAATGATTAATCATTTGTAGAAAAGGGCTTCACCGCTGCAAACTCCACAAACAGCCTATTCAGTAATTAGTAATCAACGCGTTGTATCTGAACAGAATTGTTGTCCAACCTCGACATGATGCCAGCCGAGCCAAGCTTCTGTCTCATGGCGTCCATGATAAGTGAATGTTTACGGACGCTCTCATCGAGACTCGCCGTGATCACCTCAAATATGTTCAGAGACATCATCAGAATGTAATAAATTAAATTATTTTAAACAAAATAAGCTATTAGCCACCATAGTAATGCTTCTTTTACATCTTTATTGTCATGGCACTTTTAAGGCACATGGAAGTTTCTCGATAATTCATGAGGAAAAAAGAGAAAAGATCAGTAGATAAGAGTATCTCGCCTCATCCCTGCTGGCAAAGACGACGGCCGAGAGAGCCTTTGAGTGTCCCTCTAGAATGACCAGCTGCCTCGGCATGTCATCCGGCTGGTCCAGCACCCACACTCGCAGTGAGTTGTCGATCGAGCCAGAGATCTTAATATTGTTTGCTAATTACTATTTCAAAATTCAACATTTTATTTGTTTAATCATTTTACTTAACCGTTATCATTACCTTATCGGGACTGTTTTGACATTAACACGCTTAGCATCCTTCCAAACCATAAGAGTAAGGCAAATTTGGTGTTTAAATGTTGTCTCCCTAAAAATTAATACATCATTAAAGTCATTAGAAAGAAAGGAAACAGGATGAATATCTCCAGACCATGATGGCCTCTCCGGGGATGAACTCGAGGTAGTGGACTGCCTTGGTGTGTACATTAGAGATCTTTCCCACGAGTGTTCTCTTCTCGAGATGCCAGACTGCGATGACTCCGTTTGCGTCTGCCGTTGTTAGGAAGGGTTGTTCGTCCGATCTGAAACACTGCTCATTCTCAGGCACCGCATTTACAAGCATCCTGTTAAAGGTCAATTTATAATTAATGGATCGCATTTTCAACGGTTAAAAATAGTAGCTTTTCCGACCTGAATGCCACGGCAGTGACGGCAGCCTCGTGCCGGAACGAGAAGAGCGTCTCGTCCTCCTTGAGATGGCGAATCTCTACAATGCCCGACTCGTGTCCCACCGCGACAACATCCAGCGCCGGCGACTGAGCGATTACCGTAACCCTCAATATTATTTTAACTCATACCAGCACTGAAATCAGGACCTTTAAAGAATAAAACCGATGGAACTACACGCTAAAATACATAGTGTAAAGAACATGAGAGAGCCTCTTCACATCATATTTAATTGTCTGATTAACAAGAGGAAGCAACACAAATTTGGCGCTTTAATTCAACTAGCTAGTAAAAGAACAAAAAAAAATCACAAGAAAATAATGATGACTTCTATCAGCGAAATATTTTCGCTTTCTCGAATGGCGTAGTAGAAAAAACTAGGTGGTGAGCGCAGGGAATAAAAGTCACCACTGTCGAGGACCCTGAGAATTAGGATGGGCAAGGAGGTATTGGGCCCGGAAACCAGGGTGGTTTTGCTATTTCTGCCTCAATGTTACTCAAAAACATGGTGGGGTAGGGCTTTGGGGAGGCCCAAAATCATGGTGGGTCTGTCATGTCGACAGTACCTTTCTTGCCCCTGGGAGAGCGGAACAAAAAACCTGGACGGCGTCTTGGCGGTCGGCTTGAATTCGTAGATGAGCTTGCCGGTGACAATGTTCACGAGCCGTAGGCGGCCATCGCTGCTGCCCAGCAGGATCTGTGCAAGGATTCCACGTCGCACCAATGGAATATAAGCAACTTCCATTCCTTTTAAGAATTGCTACTAGAAGAAAATCAGTCCGGCTTTAAAAAAAGTATAAAACCTACATTAAAAAAACCTTTTGGGCTCGTTACATTGCAGCCGTAAATAACACATTCATTAATTAAACATTCCTTTTAAGTGCTCTGTTATACTGTGTACTTGCGTTAGTCCATCATCTGCCTCCTACTCACCTTGTTGAGATACGTAGCCGGATGCATGAGTACAGTAATCTCGAATGCGCTGGCTGGCCATTCCATACGAAGAGAGCACTCGCCACTCGCCGCGTCGATCACCTTTAAAAATCTTTTTTTTACTACTTTAATACCTAATTTACTTTCTTAATACTACGGTAAAACCCATAACAATAACAAGAGAAATTGGTAGAAACAATTAAATGAGAGAGTAAAAGAGTAAAGGAATCATCATCGAAATAACACTTTGTTGTTTATATAAACACCTTAAAAGCTTTTGCTTAGTCTGATACAACTGATAAAGATGAAAATGGCTAACATTAATAGTGTTGTTGACCTCGACAGCAACAAGGAGCTCGCCAAGAATCAGTAAATGGCGGGTATCTGCGCCAACGGGGATTCGGCGGATGACCTGAACTACTCCTTTCAACGTTTATTTAATTCTTAAATTAAACGTAGTTATCTTATATTGATACACAAAATTAAGAATGTTTTGAACAAGGAATAAACACCCTAGCAACCAGTACAACACGAGCACCTTTCTAGTGTAGTGAAGAAGAAGAATCTCGGGGCCGCATGCAACGTAGATTTGACTGAAAATATTAATGCATAAGATTGATCAAACTTATTTCACACAACAACAAAAAGCTAATTAATGGTGAGAGTCGAAAGAGATCAAATATAATCACTCTTTTTAAGTATGCATCTCTAGGAATAAGTTCATAAAATGAATACTAGACTAATGTCAGCACTGACGTCTTGGTCGCCGCCATAGCAGAAATCGAGTTCGGAAGAGCATCGCTGATGGTTCGAGTGCGTAGCTTATCTGCTCTGCAAGTACTCCTTCTACATACTTTCATTTTCAGACATAATCGCACAAAGGTTTCGCCCCCTAAAACCGTTACGTCTATGAAAGCAACTGGTATAACAAATCATATATCACAGAAACTATTTAAGCTTAAAATACCCAATCAGTTGGCTTTGTTCAAAGTCTTATAAAAAGAAGAACGAACTTCCCAATGAAATAGGTCAAGGGTTGCGGGTGACCTCTTAGGACAAAGAAGGTAGAAAAATGTTTTGCTCTCGCCTGTAATTGACGACAAAATTGTCGATGGCGCAGAAGAGCGAGTAATTGCAAACATTGTGGTCCTCAACACGGAGAATTGGCGGAACTGCCGAGCAAACCACGCCGATCTAAAGTGAGAGATCATTTTTTCTATTATAATACTGATTAACTCCACATCAGTTACTCCTTCACAAATGTGCTAAAAATTAACCACGCAGTAAACAAAAGCATTAACTATTAGATAAATCCCTCTCTGTTGTAATTAAAGTAAACGCTGCACGAGGGATATCCGATACTTCGGGCAACAAGGTTTGCATCAATGGCAACAGGTTTTAGAAGCAAGGATGAGCTTTCAATTACAAAGATTCCAACCTGACGATACGGCGCGTAGAGCGTGGACTCAGCGCGACGCATCACTCTAGAAGAGACCTATAAAAGTATACATTCAGCAAGATCGAACGAAAACAAACAATAGAAAAAAACCCCGAAAGTAACTCAAGATTTCAAACAAGTAGTATTTTAGTGCGACCGTTGTTGAAATTGTGGAAACGTACTAGCTACTTCTCTACGCACCAAGACCTGACCTTAAAGCACCCGCTGGAGATACGAGAAGCAGATTCACATCCCTTCTATTTTCTTGTATAATTTTTTTTCGATTTAAAAGTTGGTGAGGACGAAAGGAGCAGAGCAAGCGGACTGTAATGACGAGCCCCGGTAACTCATACCCAACTAGCGCCACATTTTCACCACGAAATGAAAGACGTCTGAGAAAAACGAGACAAATAAACAACATACACACGTCATCTAATTTAAAAAAATATCATCGAATTAACAAAAATAGAATAAAATACTTCCAAGTCTTATAAACGAAGGAAAATAGAGCCCGCCATCGAATCTCACCGTCTCTCGCTGGCTCCTTCCTCCTCTATTCGGCGAGAGAAAGTAGTATGCATTTATATTGCTTTTATAGACTTTTCATGGACTTTTACTATTTCTGCCCTGTACTTTCTAGTGAAATGTGGAATAAATTTGGTTTTTTTTAAACATTTACTTCTTTTCTGATTTTATCGTCTGATAATGAGCGACGTTTCATTCTCAACCTACAATGATAGAAAAATGAATAAACATGAACACGAATTAGCTGATGTACACAATGTGGAATGGTTTTACAATATCATAAATCTTTGGCAAATACTGAAGAAATTATTAAAACTTACTTTTATTTATATCGTTATTGCTCTCTCTCGCTCTCTCTCACGATCTCTTCCTCTCTCTCTCTCTCTCTCTCTCTCTCTCT
>CALZFC010000100.1:1205000-1291283 GCA_945643635.1 Allodiplogaster sudhausi | reverse complement strand
TCTTTGAGATAGTTGTGGACTCTTTGAGATAGTTGTCGATTCTTTGAGATAGTTGTCGACTCTTTGAGATAGTTGTGGAATCTTTGAGATAGTTGTAGACTCTTTGAGATAGTTGTCGACTCTTTGAGATAGTTGTCGACTCTTTGAAATAGTTGTAACACTTTGAGATAGTTGTCGATTCTTTGAGATAGTTGTGGATCTTTGAGATAGTTGTCGATCATTGAGATAGTTGTCGACTCTTTGAGATAGTTCTGGAATCTTTGAGATAGTTGTAGACTCTTTGAAATAGTTGTGGATCCTTGAGATAGTTGTCGACTCTTTGAATAGTTGTCGACTCTTTGAATAGTTGTAGACGCTTTGAGATAGTTGTCGATTCATTGAGATAGTTGTAGACTCTTTGAGATAGTTGTGGACTCTTTGAGATAGTTGTCGACTCTTTGAAATAGTTGTCGACTCTTTGAAATAGTTGTAGACTCTTTGAGATAGTTGTCGACTCTTTGAGACAGTTGTGGACTCTTTGAGATAGTTGTCGACTCTTTGAAATAGTTGTGGACTCTTTGAGATAGTTGTGGACTCTTGAGATAGTTGTCGACTCTTTGAAATAGTTGTCGAGACTTTTGAGATAGTTCTGGAATCTTTGAGATAGTTGTAGACTCTTTGAAATAGTTGTGACTCTTGAGATAGTTGTCGACTCTTTGAGATAGTTGTCGACTCTTTGAAATAGTTGTAGACGCTTTGAGATAGTTGTCGATCTTTGAGATAGTTGTCGACTCTTTGAAATAGTTGTCGACTCTTTGATAATAGTTGTCGACTCTTTGAGATAGTTGTCGACTCTTTGAAATAGTTGTAGACTCTTTGAGATAGTTGTCGACTCTTTGAGATAGTTGTCGACTCTTTGAGATAGTTGACAACTCTTTGAGATAGTTGTCGACTCTTTGAGATAGTTGTCAACTCTTTGAGATAGTTGTAGACTCTTTGAGATAGTTGTCGACTCTTTGAGATAGTTGTCGACTCTTTGAGATAGTTGTGGACTCTTTGAGATAGTTGTCGACTCTTTGAGATAGTTGTAAACGCTTTGAGATAGTTGTCGATTCTTTGAGATAGTTGTGGACTCTTTGAGATAGTTGTCGATTCTTTGAGATAGTTGTGGACTCTTTGAGATAGTTGTCAACTCTTTGAAATAGTTGTAAACGCCTTTGAGATAGTTGTCGATCTTTGAGATAGTTGTGGACTCTTTGAGTAGTTGTCGATTCTTTGAAATAGTTGTCGACTCTTTGAAATAGTTGTAAACGCTTTGAGATAGTTGTCGACTCTTTGAAATAGTTGTAAACACTTTGAGATAGTTGTCGATTCTTTGAGATAGTTGTGGACTCTTTGAGATAGTTGTCGATTCATGAGATAGTTGTCGACTCTTTGAGATAGTTCTGGAATCTTTGAGATAGTTGTAGACTCTTTGAGATAGTTGTCGACTCTTTGAGATAGTTGTCGACTCTTTGAAATAGTTGTAAACACTTTGAGATAGTTGTCGATTCTTTGAGATAGTTGTGGACTCTTTGAGATAGTTGTCGATCATTGAGATAGTTGTCGACTCTTTGAGATAGTTCTGGAATCTTTGAGATAGTTGTAGACTCTTTGAATAGTTGGGTTTGGACTCATTGAGATAGTTGTCGATCTTTGAAATAGTTGTCGACTTTTGAAATAGTTGTAGACGCTTTGAGATAGTTGTCGATCATTGAGATAGTTGTAGACTCTTTGAAATAGTTGTGGACTCTTTGAGATAGTTGTCGACTCTTTGAAATAGTTGTCGACTCTTGAAATAGTTGTAGACTCTTTGAGATAGTTGTCGACTCTTTGAGATAGTTGTTGACTTCTTTGAGATAGTTGTAGACTCTTTGAAAATAGTTGTCGACTCTTTGAGATAGTTGTGGACTCTTTGAAATAGTTGTCGATTCATTGAGATAGTTGTCGACTCTTTGAGATAGTTCTGGAATCTTTGAGATAGTTGTAGGACTCTTTGAAATAGTTGTGGACTCCTTGAGATAGTTGTCGACTCTTTGAAATAGTTGTCGACTCTTTGAAATAGTTGTAGACGCTTTGAGATAGTTGTCGATCATTGCGATAGTTGCGACTCTTTGAGATAGTTGTAGACTCTTTGAAATAGTTGTGGACTCTTTGAGATAGTTGTCGACTCTTTGAAATAGTTGTCGACTCTTTGAGATAGTTGTAGACTCTTTGAGATAGTTGTCGACTCTTTGAGATAGTTGACAACTCTTTGAAATAGTTGTAAACGCTTTGAGATAGTTGTCGATTCTTTGAGATAGTTGTGGACTCTTTGAGATAGTTGTCGATTCTTTGAGATAGTTGTCGACTCTTTGAAATAGTTGTCGACTCTTTGAGAAAGTTGTCGACTCTTTGAGATAGTTGTAAAACGCTTTGAGATAGTTGTCGATTCTCTTTGAGATAGCTGTGGACTCTTTGAGATAGTTGTCGATTCTTTGAGATAGTGTGGACTCTTTGAGATAGTTGTCGATTCATTGAGATAGTTGTCGACTCTTTGAGATAGTTCTGGAATCTTTGAGATAGTTGTAGACTCTTTGAGATAGTTGTCGACTCTTTGAGATAGTTGTCGACTCTTTGAAATAGTTGTAAACACTTTGAGATAGTTGTCGATTCTTTGAGATAGTTGTGGACTCTTTGAGATAGTTGTCGAATCATTGAGATAGTTGTCGACTCTTTGAGATAGTTGTCAATCTTTGAGATAGTAGTCGGCTCTTATGATAGTTTTAACTCTTTGAGATAGTTGTCCATTCATTGTGATAGTTGTGGACTCTTTGAAATAGTTTTCGACTCTTTAAAATAGTTGCAGACTCTTTGAGATAGTTCTGGAATCTTTGAGATAGTTGTAGACTCTTTGAAATAGTTGTGGACTCTTTGAGATAGTTGTCGACTCTTTGAAATAGTTGTCGACTCTTTGAAATAGTTGTAGACTCTTTGAGATAGTTGTCGACTCTTTGAGACAGTTGTGGACTCTTTGAGATAGTTGTAGACTCTTTGAAATAGTTGTGGACTCTTTGAGATAGTTGTCGACTCTTTGAAATAGTTGTCGACTCTTTGAAATAGTTGTAGACTCTTTGAGATAGTTGTCGATTCTTTGAAGATAGTTGTAGACTCTTTGAAATAGTTGTAGACTCTTTGAAATAGTTGTCGACTCTTTGAGATAGTTGTCAATTCTTGAGATAGTTGTAGACGCTTTGAGATAGTTGTCGATTCATTGAGATAGTTGTCGATTCTTTGAGATAGTTGTGGACTCTTTGAGATAGTTGTCGACTCTTTGAGATAGTTGTAAACGCTTGAGATAGTTGTCGATTCTTTGAGATAGCTGTGGACTCTTGAGATAGTTGTCGATTCTTTGAGATAGTTGTGGACTCTTTGAGATAGTTGTCGATTCATTGAGATAGTTGTCGACTCTTGAGATAGTTGTGGAATCTTTGAGATAGTTGTAGACTCTTTGAGATAGTTGTGGACTCTTTGAGATAGTTGTCGACTCTTTGAAATAGTTGTAAACACTTTGAGATAGTTGTCGATTCTTTGAGATAGGTTGTGGACTCTTTGAGATAGTTGTCGAATCATTGAGATAGTTGTCGACTCTTTGAGATAGTTGTCAACTCTTTGAGATAGTTGTCGGACTCTTGATATAGTTTTAACTCTTTGAGATAGTTGTATCCATTCTTTGAGATAGTTGTGGACTCTTTGAAATAGTTTTCGACTCTTTAAAATAGTTGTAGACTCTTTGAGATAGTTCTGGAATCTTGAGATAGTTGTAGACTCTTTGAAATAGTTGTTGACTCTTTGAGATAGTTGTCGACTCTTTGAAATAGTTGTCGACTCTCTTGAAATAGTTGTCGATTCATTGAGATAGTTGTCGACTCTTTGAGATAGTTGTGGACTCTTTGAAATAGTTGTAGACTCTTTGAAATAGTTGTAGACGCTTTGAGATAGTTGTCGATTAATTGAGATAGTTGTCGACTCTTGAGATAATTGTTGACTCATTGAAATAGTTGTGGACTCTTTGAGATAGTTGTCGACTCTTTGAAATAGTTGTCGACTCTTTGAGATAGTTGTAGACTCTTTGAAGTAGTTGTCGACTCTTTGAGATAGTTGTCAACTCTTTGAAATAGTTGTAAACGCTTTGAGATAGTTGTCGATTCTTTGAGATAGTTGTGGACTCTTTGAGATAGTTGTCGATTCTTTGAGATAGTTGTCGACTCTTTGAAATAGTTGTCGACTCTTTGAGATAGTTGTCGACTCTTTGAGATAGTTGTAAACGCTTTGAGATAGTTGTCGATTCTTTGAGATAGCTGTGGACTCTTTGAGATAGTTGTCGATTCTTTGAGATAGTTGTGGACTCTTTGAGATAGTTGTCGATTCATTGAGATAGTTGTCGACTCTTTGAGATAGTTCTAGTTGTGGAATCTTTGAGATAGTTGTAGACTCTTTGAGATAGTTGTCGACTCTTTGAGATAGTTGTCGACTCTTTGAAATAGTTGTAAACACTTTGAGATAGTTGTCGATTCTTTGAGATAGTTGTGGACTCTTTGAGATAGTTGTCGAATCATTGAGATAGTTGTCGACTCTTTGAGATAGTTGTCAATTCTTTGAGATAGTAGTCGGCTCTTATGATAGTTTAACTCTTTGAGATAGTTGTCCATTCATTGTGATAGTTGTGGACTCTTTGAAATAGTTTTCGACTCTTTAAAATAGTTGCAGACTCTTTGAGATAGTTGTAGACTCTTTGAAATAGTTGTGGACTCTTTGAGATAGTTGTCGACTCTTTGAGATAGTTGTCGACTCTTTGAAATAGTTGTAGACTCTTTGAGATAGTTGTCGACTCTTTGAGATAGTTGTGGACTCTTTGAGATAGTTGTAGACTCTTTGAAATAGTTGTGGACTCTTTGAGATAGTTGTCGACTCTTTGAAATAGTTGTCGACTCTTTGAAATAGTTGTAGACTCTTTGAGATAGTTGTCGATTCATTGAGATAGTTGTGGACTCTTTGAAATAGTTGTAGACTCTTTGAAATAGTTGTCGACTCTTTGAGATAGTTGTCAATTCTTTGAGATAGTTGTAGACGCTTTGAGATAGTTGTCGATTCTTTGAGATAGTTGTGGACTCTTTGAGATAGTTGTCGACTCTTTGAGATAGTTGTAAACGCTTTGAGATAGTTGTCGATTCTTTGAGATAGTTGTGGACTCTTTGAGATAGTTGTCGATTCTTTGAGATAGTTGTGGACTCTTTGAGATAGTTGTCGATTCATTGAGATAGTTGTCGACTCTTTGAGATAGTTCTGGAATCTTTGAGATAGTTGTAGACTCTTTGAGATAGTTGTCGACTCTTTGAGATAGTTGTCGACTCTTTGAAATAGTTGTAAACACTTTGAGATAGTTGTCGATTCTTTGAGATAGTTGTGGACTCTTTGAGATAGTTGTCGAATCATTGAGATAGTTGTCGACTCTTTGAGATAGTTGTCAATTCTTTGAGATAGTAGTCGGACTCTTATGATAGTTTTAACTCTTTGAGATAGTTGTCCATTCATTGTGATAGTTGTGGACTCTTTGAAATAGTTTTCGACTCTTTAAAATAGTTGCAGACTCTTTGAGATAGTTCTGGAATCTTTGAGATAGTTGTAGACTCTTTGAAATAGTTGTGGACTCTTTGAGATAGTTGTCGACTCTTTGAAATAGTTGTCGACTCTTTGAAATAGTTGTAGACTCTTTGAGATAGTTGTCGATTCATTGAGATAGTTGTGGACTCTTTGAAATAGTTGTAGACTCTTTGAAATAGTTGTCGACTCTTTGAGATAGTTGTCAATTCTTTGAGATAGTTGTAGACGCTTTGAGATAGTTGTCGATTCATTGAGATAGTTGTCGATTCTTTGAGATAGTTGTGGACTCTTTGAGATAGTTGTCGACTCTTTGAGATAGTTGTAAACGCTTTGAGATAGTTGTCGATTCTATGAGATAGCTGTGGACTCTTTGAGATAGTTGTCGATTCTTTGAGATAGTTGTGGACTCTTTGAGATAGTTGTCGATTCATTGAGATAGTTGTCGACTCTTTGAGATAGTTCTGGAATCTTTGAGATAGTTGTAGACTCTTTGAGATAGTTGTCGACTCTTTGAGATAGTTGTCGACTCTTTGAAATAGTTGTAAACACTTTGAGATAGTTGTCGATTCTTTGAGATAGTAGTCGGCTCTTATGATAGTTTTAACTCTTTGAGATAGTTGTCCATTCATTGTGATAGTTGTGGACTCTTTGAAATAGTTTTCGACTCTTTAAAATAGTTGCAGACCTTTGAGATAGTTCTGGAATCTTTGAGATAGTTGTAGACTCTTTGAAATAGTTGTCGACTCTTTGAGATAGTTGTCGACTCTTTGAAATAGTTGTCGACTCTTTGAAATAGTTGTAGACTCTTTGAGATAGTTGTCGACTCTTTGAGACAGTTGTGGACTCTTTGAGATAGTTGTAGACTCTTTGAAATAGTTGTGGACTCTTTGAGATAGTTGTCGACTCTTTGAAATAGTTGTCGACTCTTTGAAATAGTTGTAGACTCTTTGAGATAGTTGTCGATTCATTGAGATAGTTGTGGACTCTTTGAAATAGTTGTAGACTCTTTGAATAGTTGTCGACTCTTTGAGATAGTTGTCAATTCTTTGAGATAGTTGTAGACGCTTTGAGATAGTTGTCGATTCTTTGAGATAGTTGTGGACTCTTTGAGATAGTTGTCGACTCTTTGAGATAGTTGTAAACGCTTTGAGATAGTTGTCGATTCTTTGAGATAGCTGTGACTCTTTGAGATAGTTGTCGATTCTTTGAGATAGTTGTGGACTCTTTGAGATAGTTGTCGATTCATTGAGATAGTTGTCGACTCTTTGAGATAGTTCTGGAATCTTTGAGATAGTTGTAGACTCTTTGAGATAGTTGTCGACTCTTTGAGATAGTTGTCGACTCTTTGAAATAGTTGTAAACACTTTGAGATAGTTGTCGATTCTTTGAGATAGTTGTGGACTCTTTGAGATAGTTGTCGAATCATTGAGATAGTTGTCGACTCTTTGAGATAGTTGTCAATTCTTTGAGATAGTAGTCGGCTCTTATGATAGTTTTAACTCTTTGAGATAGTTGTCCATTCATTGTGATAGTTGTGGACTCTTTGAAATAGTTTTCGACTCTTTAAAATAGTTGCAGACTCTTTGAGATAGTTCTGGAATCTTTGAGATAGTTGTAGACTCTTTGAAATAGTTGTTGACTCTTTGAGATAGTTGTCGACTCTTTGAAATAGTTGTCGACTCTTTGAAATAGTTGTCGATTCTTTGAGATAGTTGTCGACTCTTTGAGATAGTTCTGGAATCTTTGAGATAGTTGTAGACTCTTTGAAATAGTTGTAGACGCTTTGAGATAGTTGTCGATTAATTGAGATAGTTGTCGACTCTTTGAGATAATTGTTGACTCATTGAAATAGTTGTGGACTCTTTGAGATAGTTGTCGACTCTTTGAAATAGTTGTCGACTCTTTGAGATAGTTGTAGACACTTTGAAGTAGTTGTCGACTCTTTGAGATAGTTGTCAACTCTTTGAAATAGTTGTAAACGCTTTGAGATAGTTGTCGATTCTTTGAGATAGTTGTGGACTCTTTGAGATAGTTGTCGATTCTTTGAGATAGTTGTCGACTCTTTGAAATAGTTGTCGACTCTTTGAGATAGTTGTCGACTCTTTGAGATAGTTGTAAACGCTTTGAGATAGTTGTCGATTCTTTGAGATAGCTGTGGACTCTTTGAGATAGTTGTCGATTCTTTGAGATAGTTGTGGACTCTTTGAGATAGTTGTCGATTCATTGAGATAGTTGTCGACTCTTTGAGATAGTTCTGGAATCTTTGAGATAGTTGTAGACTCTTTGAGATAGTTGTCGACTCTTTGAGATAGTTGTCGACTCTTTGAAATAGTTGTAAACACTTTGAGATAGTTGTCGATTCTTTGAGATAGTTGTGGACTCTTTGAGATAGTTGTCGAATCATTGAGATAGTTGTCGACTCTTTGAGATAGTTGTCAATTCTTTGAGATAGTAGTCGGCTCTTATGATAGTTTTAACTCTTTGAGATAGTTGTCCATTCATTGTGATAGTTGTGGACTCTTTGAAATAGTTTTCGACTCTTTAAAATAGTTGCAGACTCTTTGAGATAGTTGTAGACTCTTTGAAATAGTTGTGGACTCTTTGAGATAGTTGTCGACTCTTTGAAATAGTTGTCGACTCTTTGAAATAGTTGTAGACTCTTTGAGATAGTTGTCGACTCTTTGAGATAGTTGTGGACTCTTTGAGATAGTTGTAGACTCTTTGAAATAGTTGTGGACTCTTTGAGATAGTTGTCGACTCTTTGAAATAGTTGTCGACTCTTTGAAATAGTTGTAGACTCTTTGAGATAGTTGTCGATTCATTGAGATAGTTGTGGACTCTTTGAAATAGTTGTAGACTCTTTGAAATAGTTGTCGACTCTTTGAGATAGTTGTCAATTCTTTGAGATAGTTGTAGACGCTTTGAGATAGTTGTCGATTCTTTGAGATAGTTGTTGGACTCTTTGAGATAGTTGTCGACTCTTTGAGATAGTTGTAAACTCTTTGAGATAGTTGTCGATTCTTTGAGATAGCTGTGGACTCTTTGAGATAGTTGTCGATTCTTTGAGATAGTTGTGGACTCTTTGAGATAGTTGTCGATTCATTGAGATAGTTGTCGACTCTTTGAGATAGTTCTGGAATCTTTGAGATAGTTGTAGACTCTTTGAGATAGTTGTCGACTCTTTGAGATAGTTGTCGACTCTTTGAAATAGTTGTAAACACTTTGAGATAGTTGTCGATTCTTTGAGATAGTTGTGGACTCTTTGAGATAGTTGTCGAATCATTGAGATAGTTGTCGACTCTTTGAGATAGTTGTCAATTCTTTGAGATAGTAGTCGGCTCTTATGATAGTTTTAACTCTTTGAGATAGTTGTCCATTCATTGTGATAGTTGTGGACTCTTTGAAATAGTTTTCGACTCTTTAAAATAGTTGCAGACTCTTTGAGATAGTTCTGGAATCTTTGAGATAGTTGTAGACTCTTTGAAATAGTTGTGGACTCTTTGAGATAGTTGTCGACTCTTTGAAATAGTTGTCGACTCTTTGAAATAGTTGTAGACTCTTTGAGATAGTTGTCGATTCATTGAGATAGTTGTGGACTCTTTGAAATAGTTGTAGACTCTTTGAAATAGTTGTCGACTCTTTGAGATAGTTGTCAATTCTTTGAGATAGTTGTAGACGCTTTGAGATAGTTGTCGATTCATTGAGATAGTTGTCGATTCTTTGAGATAGTTGTGGACTCTTTGAGATAGTTGTCGACTCTTTGAGATAGTTGTAAACGCTTTGAGATAGTTGTCGATTCTTTGAGATAGCTGTGGACTCTTTGAGATAGTTGTCGATTCTTTGAGATAGTTGTGGACTCTTTGAGATAGTTGTCGATTCATTGAGATAGTTGTCGACTCTTTGAGATAGTTCTGGAATCTTTGAGATAGTTGTAGACTCTTTGAGATAGTTGTCGACTCTTTGAGATAGTTGTCGACTCTTTGAAATAGTTGTAAACACTTTGAGATAGTTGTCGATTCTTTGAGATAGTAGTCGGCTCTTATGATAGTTTTAACTCTTTGAGATAGTTGTCCATTCATTGTGATAGTTGTGGACTCTTTGAAATAGTTTTCGACTCTTTGAAATAGTTGCAGACTCTTTGAGATAGTTCTGGAATCTTTGAGATAGTTGTAGACTCTTTGAGATAGTTGTCGACTCTTTGAAATAGTTGTAAACTCTTTGAGATAGTTGTCGATTCTTTGAGATAGTTGTGGACTCTTTGAGATAGTTGTCGAATCATTGAGATAGTTGTCGACTCTTTGAGATAGTTGTCGACTCTTTGAAATAGTTGTCGACTCTTTGAGATAGTTGTCGACTCTTTGAGATAGTTGTGGACTCTTTGAGATAGTTGTAGACTCTTTGAAATAGTTGTGGACTCTTTGAGATAGTTGTCGACTCTTTGAAATAGTTGTCGACTCTTTGAAATAGTTGTCGACTCTTTGAGATAGTTGTCGATTCATTGAGATAGTTGTGGACTCTTTGAAATAGTTGTAGACTCTTTGAAATAGTTGTCGACTCTTTGAGATAGTTGTCAATTCTTTGAGATAGTTGTAGACTCTTTGAGATAGTTGTCGATTCTTTGAGATAGTTGTGGACTCTTTGAGATAGTTGTCGACTCTTTGAGATAGTTGTAAACTCTTTGAGATAGTTGTCGATTCATTGAGATAGTTGTCGACTCTTTGAGATAGTTCTGGAATCTTTGAGATAGTTGTAGACTCTTTGAGATAGTTGTCGACTCTTTGAGATAGTTGTCGACTCTTTGAAATAGTTGTAAACACTTTGAGATAGTTGTCGATTCTTTGAGATAGTTGTGGACTCTTTGAGATAGTTGTCGAATCATTGAGATAGTTGTCGACTCTTTGAGATAGTTGTCGACTCTTTGAAATAGTTGTCGACTCTTTGAGATAGTTGTCGACTCTTTGAGATAGTTGTGGACTCTTTGAGATAGTTGTAGACTCTTTGAAGTAGTTGTCGACTCTTTGAGATAGTTGTCAACTCTTTGAAATAGTTGTAAACGCTTTGAGATAGTTGTCGATTCTTTGAGATAGTTGTGGACTCTTTGAGATAGTTGTCGATTCTTTGAGATAGTTGTCGACTCTTTGAAATAGTTGTCGACTCTTTGAGATAGTTGTCGACTCTTTGAGATAGTTGTAAACGCTTTGAGATAGTTGTCGATTCTTTGAGATAGCTGTGGACTCTTTGAGATAGTTGTCGATTCTTTGAGATAGTTGTGGACTCTTTGAGATAGTTGTCGATTCATTGAGATAGTTGTCGACTCTTTGAGATAGTTCTGGAATCTTTGAGATAGTTGTAGACTCTTTGAGATAGTTGTCGACTCTTTGAGATAGTTGTCGACTCTTTGAAATAGTTGTAAACACTTTGAGATAGTTGTCGATTCTTTGAGATAGTTGTGGACTCTTTGAGATAGTTGTCGAATCATTGAGATAGTTGTCGACTCTTTGAGATAGTTGTCAATTCTTTGAGATAGTAGTCGGCTCTTATGATAGTTTTAACTCTTTGAGATAGTTGTCCATTCATTGTGATAGTTGTGGACTCTTTGAAATAGTTTTCGACTCTTTAAAATAGTTGCAGACTCTTTGAGATAGTTGTAGACTCTTTGAAATAGTTGTGGACTCTTTGAGATAGTTGTCGACTCTTTGAAATAGTTGTCGACTCTTTGAAATAGTTGTAGACTCTTTGAGATAGTTGTCGACTCTTTGAGACAGTTGTGGACTCTTTGAGACAGTTGTAGACTCTTTGAAATAGTTGTGGACTCTTTGAGATAGTTGTCGACTCTTTGAAATAGTTGTCGACTCTTTGAAATAGTTGTAGACTCTTTGAGATAGTTGTCGATTCATTGAGATAGTTGTGGACTCTTTGAAATAGTTGTAGACTCTTTGAAATAGTTGTCGACTCTTTGAGATAGTTGTCAATTCTTTGAGATAGTTGTAGACGCTTTGAGATAGTTGTCGATTCTTTGAGATAGTTGTGGACTCTTTGAGATAGTTGTCGACTCTTTGAGATAGTTGTAAACGCTTTGAGATAGTTGTCGATTCTTTGAGATAGCTGTGGACTCTTTGAGATAGTTGTCGATTCTTTGAGATAGTTGTGGACTCTTTGAGATAGTTGTCGATTCATTGAGATAGTTGTCGACTCTTTGAGATAGTTCTGGAATCTTTGAGATAGTTGTAGACTCTTTGAGATAGTTGTCGACTCTTTGAGATAGTTGTCGACTCTTTGAAATAGTTGTAAACACTTTGAGATAGTTGTCGATTCTTTGAGATAGTTGTGGACTCTTTGAGATAGTTGTCGAATCATTGAGATAGTTGTCGACTCTTTGAGATAGTTGTCAATTCTTTGAGATAGTAGTCGGCTCTTATGATAGTTTTAACTCTTTGAGATAGTTGTCCATTCATTGTGATAGTTGTGGACTCTTTGAAATAGTTTTCGACTCTTTAAATAGTTGCAGACTCTTTGAGATAGTTGTAGACTCTTTGAAATAGTTGTGGACTCTTTGAGATAGTTGTCGACTCTTTGAAATAGTTGTCGACTCTTTGAAATAGTTGTAGACTCTTTGAGATAGTTGTCGACTCTTTGAGACAGTTGTGGACTCTTTGAGACAGTTGTAGACTCTTTGAAATAGTTGTGGACTCTTTGAGATAGTTGTCGACTCTTTGAAATAGTTGTCGACTCTTTGAAATAGTTGTAGACTCTTTGAGATAGTTGTCGATTCATTGAGATAGTTGTCGATTCTTTGAGATAGTTGTGGACTCTTTGAGATAGTTGTCGACTCTTTGAGATAGTTGTAAACGCTTTGAGATAGTTGTCGATTCTATGAGATAGTTGTCGATTCTTTGAGATAGTTGTGGACTCTTTGAGATAGTTGTCGACTCTTTGAGATAGTTGTAAACGCTTTGAGATAGTTGTCGATTCTTTGAGATAGCTGTGGACTCTTTGAGATAGTTGTCGATTCTTTGAGATAGTTGTGGACTCTTTGAGATAGTTGTCGATTCATTGAGATAGTTGTCGACTCTTTGAGATAGTTCTGGAATCTTTGAGATAGTTGTAGACTCTTTGAGATAGTTGTCGACTCTTTGAGATAGTTGTCGACTCTTTGAAATAGTTGTAAACACTTTGAGATAGTTGTCGATTCTTTGAGATAGTTGTGGACTCTTTGAGATAGTTGTCGAATCATTGAGATAGTTGTCGACTCTTTGAGATAGTTGTCAATTCTTTGAGATAGTAGTCGGCTCTTATGATAGTTTTAACTCTTTGAGATAGTTGTCCATTCATTGTGATAGTTGTGGACTCTTTGAAATAGTTTTCGACTCTTTAAAATAGTTGCAGACTCTTTGAGATAGTTCTGGAATCTTTGAGATAGTTGTAGACTCTTTGAAATAGTTGTGGACTCTTTGAGATAGTTGTCGACTCTTTGAAATAGTTGTCGACTCTTTGAAATAGTTGTAGACTCTTTGAGATAGTTGTCGATTCATTGAGATAGTTGTGGACTCTTTGAAATAGTTGTAGACTCTTTGAAATAGTTGTCGACTCTTTGAGATAGTTGTCAATTCTTTGAGATAGTTGTAGACGCTTTGAGATAGTTGTCGATTCATTGAGATAGTTGTCGATTCTTTGAGATAGTTGTGGACTCTTTGAGATAGTTGTCGACTCTTTGAGATAGTTGTAAACGCTTTGAGATAGTTGTCGATTCTATGAGATAGCTGTGGACTCTTTGAGATAGTTGTCGATTCTTTGAGATAGTTGTGGACTCTTTGAGATAGTTGTCGATTCATTGAGATAGTTGTCGACTCTTTGAGATAGTTCTGGAATCTTTGAGATAGTTGTAGACTCTTTGAGATAGTTGTCGACTCTTTGAGATAGTTGTCGACTCTTTGAAATAGTTGTAAACACTTTGAGATAGTTGTCGATTCTTTGAGATAGTAGTCGGCTCTTATGATAGTTTTAACTCTTTGAGATAGTTGTCCATTCATTGTGATAGTTGTGGACTCTTTGAAATAGTTTTCGACTCTTTAAAATAGTTGCAGACTCTTTGAGATAGTTCTGGAATCTTTGAGATAGTTGTAGACTCTTTGAAATAGTTGTCGACTCTTTGAGATAGTTGTCGACTCTTTGAAATAGTTGTCGACTCTTTGAAATAGTTGTAGACTCTTTGAGATAGTTGTCGACTCTTTGAGATAGTTGTGGACTCTTTGAGATAGTTGTAGACTCTTTGAAATAGTTGTGGACTCTTTGAGATAGTTGTCGACTCTTTGAAATAGTTGTCGACTCTTTGAAATAGTTGTAGACTCTTTGAGATAGTTGTCGATTCATTGAGATAGTTGTGGACTCTTTGAAATAGTTGTAGACTCTTTGAAATAGTTGTCGACTCTTTGAGATAGTTGTCAATTCTTTGAGATAGTTGTAGACGCTTTGAGATAGTTGTCGATTCTTTGAGATAGTTGTGGACTCTTTGAGATAGTTGTCGACTCTTTGAGATAGTTGTAAACGCTTTGAGATAGTTGTCGATTCTTTGAGATAGCTGTGGACTCTTTGAGATAGTTGTCGATTCTTTGAGATAGTTGTGGACTCTTTGAGATAGTTGTCGATTCATTGAGATAGTTGTCGACTCTTTGAGATAGTTCTGGAATCTTTGAGATAGTTGTAGACTCTTTGAGATAGTTGTCGACTCTTTGAGATAGTTGTCGACTCTTTGAAATAGTTGTAAACACTTTGAGATAGTTGTCGATTCTTTGAGATAGTTGTGGACTCTTTGAGATAGTTGTCGAATCATTGAGATAGTTGTCGACTCTTTGAGATAGTTGTCGACTCTTTGAAATAGTTGTCGACTCTTTGAGATAGTTGTCGACTCTTTGAGATAGTTGTGGACTCTTTGAGATAGTTGTAGACTCTTTGAAATAGTTGTGGACTCTTTGAGATAGTTGTCGACTCTTTGAAATAGTTGTCGACTCTTTGAAATAGTTGTCGACTCTTTGAGATAGTTGTCGATTCATTGAGATAGTTGTGGACTCTTTGAAATAGTTGTAGACTCTTTGAAATAGTTGTCGACTCTTTGAGATAGTTGTCAATTCTTTGAGATAGTTGTAGACGCTTTGAGATAGTTGTCGATTCTTTGAGATAGTTGTGGACTCTTTGAGATAGTTGTCGACTCTTTGAGATAGTTGTAAACGCTTTGAGATAGTTGTCGATTCATTGAGATAGTTGTCGACTCTTTGAGATAGTTCTGGAATCTTTGAGATAGTTGTAGACTCTTTGAGATAGTTGTCGACTCTTTGAGATAGTTGTCGACTCTTTGAAATAGTTGTAAACACTTTGAGATAGTTGTCGATTCTTTGAGATAGTTGTGGACTCTTTGAGATAGTTGTCGAATCATTGAGATAGTTGTCGACTCTTTGAGATAGTTGTCAATTCTTTGAGATAGTAGTCGGCTCTTATGATAGTTTTAACTCTTTGAGATAGTTGTCCATTCATTGTGATAGTTGTGGACTCTTTGAAATAGTTTTCGACTCTTTAAAATAGTTGCAGACTCTTTGAGATAGTTGTAGACTCTTTGAAATAGTTGTGGACTCTTTGAGATAGTTGTCGACTCTTTGAAATAGTTGTCGACTCTTTGAAATAGTTGTAGACTCTTTGAGATAGTTGTCGACTCTTTGAGACAGTTGTGGACTCTTTGAGACAGTTGTAGACTCTTTGAAATAGTTGTGGACTCTTTGAGATAGTTGTCGACTCTTTGAAATAGTTGTCGACTCTTTGAAATAGTTGTAGACTCTTTGAGATAGTTGTCGATTCATTGAGATAGTTGTGGACTCTTTGAAATAGTTGTAGACTCTTTGAAATAGTTGTCGACTCTTTGAGATAGTTGTCAATTCTTTGAGATAGTTGTAGACGCTTTGAGATAGTTGTCGATTCTTTGAGATAGTTGTGGACTCTTTGAGATAGTTGTCGACTCTTTGAGATAGTTGTAAACGCTTTGAGATAGTTGTCGATTCTTTGAGATAGCTGTGGACTCTTTGAGATAGTTGTCGATTCTTTGAGATAGTTGTGGACTCTTTGAGATAGTTGTCGATTCATTGAGATAGTTGTCGACTCTTTGAGATAGTTCTGGAATCTTTGAGATAGTTGTAGACTCTTTGAGATAGTTGTCGACTCTTTGAGATAGTTGTCGACTCTTTGAAATAGTTGTAAACACTTTGAGATAGTTGTCGATTCTTTGAGATAGTTGTGGACTCTTTGAGATAGTTGTCGAATCATTGAGATAGTTGTCGACTCTTTGAGATAGTTGTCAATTCTTTGAGATAGTAGTCGGCTCTTATGATAGTTTTAACTCTTTGAGATAGTTGTCCATTCATTGTGATAGTTGTGGACTCTTTGAAATAGTTTTCGACTCTTTAAAATAGTTGCAGACTCTTTGAGATAGTTCTGGAATCTTTGAGATAGTTGTAGACTCTTTGAAATAGTTGTGGACTCTTTGAGATAGTTGTCGACTCTTTGAAATAGTTGTCGACTCTTTGAAATAGTTGTAGACTCTTTGAGATAGTTGTCGATTCATTGAGATAGTTGTGGACTCTTTGAAATAGTTGTAGACTCTTTGAAATAGTTGTCGACTCTTTGAGATAGTTGTCAATTCTTTGAGATAGTTGTAGACGCTTTGAGATAGTTGTCGATTCATTGAGATAGTTGTCGATTCTTTGAGATAGTTGTGGACTCTTTGAGATAGTTGTCGACTCTTTGAGATAGTTGTAAACGCTTTGAGATAGTTGTCGATTCTATGAGATAGCTGTGGACTCTTTGAGATAGTTGTCGATTCTTTGAGATAGTTGTGGACTCTTTGAGATAGTTGTCGATTCATTGAGATAGTTGTCGACTCTTTGAGATAGTTCTGGAATCTTTGAGATAGTTGTAGACTCTTTGAGATAGTTGTCGACTCTTTGAGATAGTTGTCGACTCTTTGAAATAGTTGTAAACACTTTGAGATAGTTGTCGATTCTTTGAGATAGTAGTCGGCTCTTATGATAGTTTTAACTCTTTGAGATAGTTGTCCATTCATTGTGATAGTTGTGGACTCTTTGAAATAGTTTTCGACTCTTTAAAATAGTTGCAGACTCTTTGAGATAGTTCTGGAATCTTTGAGATAGTTGTAGACTCTTTGAAATAGTTGTCGACTCTTTGAGATAGTTGTCGACTCTTTGAAATAGTTGTCGACTCTTTGAAATAGTTGTAGACTCTTTGAGATAGTTGTCGACTCTTTGAGACAGTTGTGGACTCTTTGAGATAGTTGTAGACTCTTTGAAATAGTTGTGGACTCTTTGAGATAGTTGTCGACTCTTTGAAATAGTTGTCGACTCTTTGAAATAGTTGTAGACTCTTTGAGATAGTTGTCGATTCATTGAGATAGTTGTGGACTCTTTGAAATAGTTGTAGACTCTTTGAAATAGTTGTCGACTCTTTGAGATAGTTGTCAATTCTTTGAGATAGTTGTAGACGCTTTGAGATAGTTGTCGATTCTTTGAGATAGTTGTGGACTCTTTGAGATAGTTGTCGACTCTTTGAGATAGTTGTAAACGCTTTGAGATAGTTGTCGATTCTTTGAGATAGCTGTGGACTCTTTGAGATAGTTGTCGATTCTTTGAGATAGTTGTGGACTCTTTGAGATAGTTGTCGATTCATTGAGATAGTTGTCGACTCTTTGAGATAGTTCTGGAATCTTTGAGATAGTTGTAGACTCTTTGAGATAGTTGTCGACTCTTTGAGATAGTTGTCGACTCTTTGAAATAGTTGTAAACACTTTGAGATAGTTGTCGATTCTTTGAGATAGTTGTGGACTCTTTGAGATAGTTGTCGAATCATTGAGATAGTTGTCGACTCTTTGAGATAGTTGTCGACTCTTTGAAATAGTTGTCGACTCTTTGAGATAGTTGTCGACTCTTTGAGATAGTTGTGGACTCTTTGAGATAGTTGTAGACTCTTTGAAATAGTTGTGGACTCTTTGAGATAGTTGTCGACTCTTTGAAATAGTTGTCGACTCTTTGAAATAGTTGTCGACTCTTTGAGATAGTTGTCGATTCATTGAGATAGTTGTGGACTCTTTGAAATAGTTGTAGACTCTTTGAAATAGTTGTCGACTCTTTGAGATAGTTGTCAATTCTTTGAGATAGTTGTAGACGCTTTGAGATAGTTGTCGATTCTTTGAGATAGTTGTGGACTCTTTGAGATAGTTGTCGACTCTTTGAGATAGTTGTAAACGCTTTGAGATAGTTGTCGATTCTATGAGATAGCTGTGGACTCTTTGAGATAGTTGTCGATTCTTTGAGATAGTTGTGGACTCTTTGAGATAGTTGTCGATTCATTGAGATAGTTGTCGACTCTTTGAGATAGTTCTGGAATCTTTGAGATAGTTGTAGACTCTTTGAGATAGTTGTCGACTCTTTGAGATAGTTGTCGACTCTTTGAAATAGTTGTAAACACTTTGAGATAGTTGTCGATTCTTTGAGATAGTAGTCGGCTCTTATGATAGTTTTAACTCTTTGAGATAGTTGTCCATTCATTGTGATAGTTGTGGACTCTTTGAAATAGTTTTCGACTCTTTAAAATAGTTGCAGACTCTTTGAGATAGTTCTGGAATCTTTGAGATAGTTGTAGACTCTTTGAAATAGTTGTCGACTCTTTGAGATAGTTGTCGACTCTTTGAAATAGTTGTCGACTCTTTGAAATAGTTGTAGACTCTTTGAGATAGTTGTCGACTCTTTGAGACAGTTGTGGACTCTTTGAGATAGTTGTAGACTCTTTGAAATAGTTGTGGACTCTTTGAGATAGTTGTCGACTCTTTGAAATAGTTGTCGACTCTTTGAAATAGTTGTAGACTCTTTGAGATAGTTGTCGATTCATTGAGATAGTTGTGGACTCTTTGAAATAGTTGTAGACTCTTTGAAATAGTTGTCGACTCTTTGAGATAGTTGTCAATTCTTTGAGATAGTTGTAGACGCTTTGAGATAGTTGTCGATTCTTTGAGATAGTTGTGGACTCTTTGAGATAGTTGTCGACTCTTTGAGATAGTTGTAAACGCTTTGAGATAGTTGTCGATTCTTTGAGATAGCTGTGGACTCTTTGAGATAGTTGTCGATTCTTTGAGATAGTTGTGGACTCTTTGAGATAGTTGTCGATTCATTGAGATAGTTGTCGACTCTTTGAGATAGTTCTGGAATCTTTGAGATAGTTGTAGACTCTTTGAGATAGTTGTCGACTCTTTGAGATAGTTGTCGACTCTTTGAAATAGTTGTAAACACTTTGAGATAGTTGTCGATTCTTTGAGATAGTTGTGGACTCTTTGAGATAGTTGTCGAATCATTGAGATAGTTGTCGACTCTTTGAGATAGTTGTCGACTCTTTGAAATAGTTGTCGACTCTTTGAGATAGTTGTCGACTCTTTGAGACAGTTGTGGACTCTTTGAGATAGTTGTAGACTCTTTGAAATAGTTGTGGACTCTTTGAGATAGTTGTCGACTCTTTGAAATAGTTGTCGACTCTTTGAAATAGTTGTCGACTCTTTGAGATAGTTGTCGATTCATTGAGATAGTTGTGGACTCTTTGAAATAGTTGTAGACTCTTTGAAATAGTTGTCGACTCTTTGAGATAGTTGTCAATTCTTTGAGATAGTTGTAGACGCTTTGAGATAGTTGTCGATTCTTTGAGATAGTTGTGGACTCTTTGAGATAGTTGTCGACTCTTTGAGATAGTTGTAAACGCTTTGAGATAGTTGTCGATTCTTTGAGATAGCTGTGGACTCTTTGAGATAGTTGTCGATTCTTTGAGATAGTTGTGGACTCTTTGAGATAGTTGTCGATTCATTGAGATAGTTGTCGACTCTTTGAGATAGTTCTGGAATCTTTGAGATAGTTGTAGACTCTTTGAGATAGTTGTGGACTCTTTGAGATAGTTGTAGACTCTTTGAAATAGTTGTGGACTCTTTGAGATAGTTGTCGACTCTTTGAAATAGTTGTAGACTCTTTGAGATAGTTGTCGATTCATTGAGATAGTTGTGGACTCTTTGAAATAGTTGTAGACTCTTTGAAATAGTTGTCGACTCTTTGAGATAGTTGTCGATTCTTTGAGATAGTTGTGGACTCTTTGAGATAGTTGTCGACTCTTTGAGATAGTTGTAAACGCTTTGAGATAGTTGTCGATTCTTTGAGATAGTTGTCGACTCTTTGAAATAGTTGTCGACTCTTTGAAATAGTTGTAGACTCTTTGAGATAGTTGTCGACTCTTTGAGATAGTTCTTAAATCTTTGAGATAGTTGTAGACTCTTTGAGATAGTTGTCGACTCTTTGAGATAGTTGTCGACTCTTTGAAATAGTTGTAAACACTTTGAGATAGTTGTCGATTCTTTGAGATAGTTGTGGACTCTTTGAGATAGTTGTCGAATCATTGAGATAGTTGTCGACTCTTTGAGATAGTTGTCAATTCTTTGAGATAGTAGTCGGCTCTTATGATAGTTTTAACTCTTTGAGATAGTTGTCCATTCATTGTGATAGTTGTGGACTCTTTGAAATAGTTTTCGACTCTTTAAAATAGTTGCAGACTCTTTGAGATAGTTCTGGAATCTTTGAGATAGTTGTAGACTCTTTGAAATAGTTGTGGACTCTTTGAGATAGTTGTCGACTCTTTGAAATAGTTGTCGACTCTTTGGAATAGTTGTAGACTCTTTGAGATAGTTGTCGACTCTTTGAGACAGCTGTGGACTCTTTGAGATAGTTGTAGACTCTTTGAAATAGTTGTGGACTCTTTGAGATAGTTGTCGACTCTTTGAAATAGTTGTCGACTCTTTGAAATAGTTGTAGACTCTTTGAGATAGTTGTCGATTCATTGAGATAGTTGTGGACTCTTTGAAATAGTTGTAGACTCTTTGAAATAGTTGTCGACTCTTTGAGACAGTTGTGGACTCTTTGAGATAGTTGTAGACTCTTTGAAATAGTTGTGGACTCTTTGAGATAGTTGTCGACTCTTTGAAATAGTTGTCGACTCTTTGAAATAGTTGTAGACTCTTTGAGATAGTTGTCGATTCATTGAGATAGTTGTGGACTCTTTGAAATAGTTGTAGACTCTTTGAAATAGTTGTCGACTCTTTGAGATAGTTGTCAATTCTTTGAGATAGTTGTAGACGCTTTGAGATAGTTGTCGATTCTTTGAGATAGTTGTGGACTCTTTGAGATAGTTGTCGACTCTTTGAGATAGTTGTAAACGCTTTGAGATAGTTGTCGATTCTTTGAGATAGCTGTGGACTCTTTGAGATAGTTGTCGATTCTTTGAGATAGTTGTGGACTCTTTGAGATAGTTGTCGATTCATTGAGATAGTTGTCGACTCTTTGAGATAGTTCTGGAATCTTTGAGATAGTTGTAGACTCTTTGAGATAGTTGTCGACTCTTTGAGATAGTTGTCGACTCTTTGAAATAGTTGTAAACACTTTGAGATAGTTGTCGATTCTTTGAGATAGTTGTGGACTCTTTGAGATAGTTGTCGAATCATTGAGATAGTTGTCGACTCTTTGAGATAGTTGTCGACTCTTTGAAATAGTTGTCGACTCTTTGAGATAGTTGTCGACTCTTTGAGACAGTTGTGGACTCTTTGAGATAGTTGTAGACTCTTTGAAATAGTTGTGGACTCTTTGAGATAGTTGTCGACTCTTTGAAATAGTTGTCGACTCTTTGAAATAGTTGTCGACTCTTTGAGATAGTTGTCGATTCATTGAGATAGTTGTGGACTCTTTGAAATAGTTGTAGACTCTTTGAAATAGTTGTCGACTCTTTGAGATAGTTGTCAATTCTTTGAGATAGTTGTAGACGCTTTGAGATAGTTGTCGATTCTTTGAGATAGTTGTGGACTCTTTGAGATAGTTGTCGACTCTTTGAGATAGTTGTAAACGCTTTGAGATAGTTGTCGATTCTTTGAGATAGCTGTGGACTCTTTGAGATAGTTGTCGATTCTTTGAGATAGTTGTGGACTCTTTGAGATAGTTGTCGATTCATTGAGATAGTTGTCGACTCTTTGAGATAGTTCTGGAATCTTTGAGATAGTTGTAGACTCTTTGAGATAGTTGTGGACTCTTTGAGATAGTTGTAGACTCTTTGAAATAGTTGTGGACTCTTTGAGATAGTTGTCGACTCTTTGAAATAGTTGTAGACTCTTTGAGATAGTTGTCGATTCATTGAGATAGTTGTGGACTCTTTGAAATAGTTGTAGACTCTTTGAAATAGTTGTCGACTCTTTGAGATAGTTGTCGATTCTTTGAGATAGTTGTGGACTCTTTGAGATAGTTGTCGACTCTTTGAGATAGTTGTAAACGCTTTGAGATAGTTGTCGATTCTTTGAGATAGTTGTCGACTCTTTGAAATAGTTGTCGACTCTTTGAAATAGTTGTAGACTCTTTGAGATAGTTGTCGATTCATTGAGATAGTTGTGGACTCTTTGAAATAGTTGTAGACTCTTTGAAATAGTTGTCGACTCTTTGAGATAGTTGTCAATTCTTTGAGATAGTTGTAGACGCTTTGAGATAGTTGTCGATTCTTTGAGATAGTTGTGGACTCTTTGAGATAGTTGTCGACTCTTTGAGATAGTTGTAAACGCTTTGAGATAGTTGTCGATTCGTTGAGATAGCTGTGGACTCTTTGAGATAGTTGTCGATTCTTTGAGATAGTTGTGGACTCTTTGAGATAGTTGTCGATTCATTGAGATAGTTGTCGACTCTTTGAGATAGTTCTGGAATCTTTGAGATAGTTGTAGACTCTTTGAGATAGTTGTCGACTCTTTGAGATAGTTGTCGACTCTTTGAAATAGTTGTAAACACTTTGAGATAGTTGTCGATTCTTTGAGATAGTTGTGGACTCTTTGAGATAGTTGTCGAATCATTGAGATAGTTGTCGACTCTTTGAGATAGTTGTCGACTCTTTGAAATAGTTGTCGACTCTTTGAGATAGTTGTCGACTCTTTGAGACAGTTGTGGACTCTTTGAGATAGTTGTAGACTCTTTGAAATAGTTGTGGACTCTTTGAGATAGTTGTCGACTCTTTGAAATAGTTGTCGACTCTTTGAAATAGTTGTCGACTCTTTGAGATAGTTGTCGATTCATTGAGATAGTTGTGGACTCTTTGAAATAGTTGTAGACTCTTTGAAATAGTTGTCGACTCTTTGAGATAGTTGTCAATTCTTTGAGATAGTTGTAGACGCTTTGAGATAGTTGTCGATTCTTTGAGATAGTTGTGGACTCTTTGAGATAGTTGTCGACTCTTTGAGATAGTTGTAAACGCTTTGAGATAGTTGTCGATTCTTTGAGATAGCTGTGGACTCTTTGAGATAGTTGTCGATTCTTTGAGATAGTTGTGGACTCTTTGAGATAGTTGTCGATTCATTGAGATAGTTGTCGACTCTTTGAGATAGTTCTGGAATCTTTGAGATAGTTGTAGACTCTTTGAGATAGTTGTGGACTCTTTGAGATAGTTGTAGACTCTTTGAAATAGTTGTGGACTCTTTGAGATAGTTGTCGACTCTTTGAAATAGTTGTAGACTCTTTGAGATAGTTGTCGATTCATTGAGATAGTTGTGGACTCTTTGAAATAGTTGTAGACTCTTTGAAATAGTTGTCGACTCTTTGAGATAGTTGTCGATTCTTTGAGATAGTTGTGGACTCTTTGAGATAGTTGTCGACTCTTTGAGATAGTTGTAAACGCTTTGAGATAGTTGTCGATTCTTTGAGATAGTTGTCGACTCTTTGAAATAGTTGTCGACTCTTTGAAATAGTTGTAGACTCTTTGAGATAGTTGTCGACTCTTTGAGATAGTTCTTAAATCTTTGAGATAGTTGTAGACTCTTTGAGATAGTTGTCGACTCTTTGAGATAGTTGTCGACTCTTTGAAATAGTTGTCGACTCTTTGAAATAGTTGTCGACTCTTTGAGATAGTTGTCGATTCATTGAGATAGTTGTGGACTCTTTGAAATAGTTGTAGACTCTTTGAAATAGTTGTCGACTCTTTGAGATAGTTGTCAATTCTTTGAGATAGTTGTAGACGCTTTGAGATAGTTGTCGATTCTTTGAGATAGTTGTGGACTCTTTGAGATAGTTGTCGACTCTTTGAGATAGTTGTAAACGCTTTGAGATAGTTGTCGATTCTTTGAGATAGCTGTGGACTCTTTGAGATAGTTGTCGATTCTTTGAGATAGTTGTGGACTCTTTGAGATAGTTGTCGATTCATTGAGATAGTTGTCGACTCTTTGAGATAGTTCTGGAATCTTTGAGATAGTTGTAGACTCTTTGAGATAGTTGTCGACTCTTTGAGATAGTTGTAAACGCTTTGAGATAGTTGTCGATTCTTTGAGATAGTTGTCGACTCTTTGAAATAGTTGTCGACTCTTTGAAATAGTTGTAGACTCTTTGAGATAGTTGTCGACTCTTTGAGATAGTTCTTAAATCTTTGAGATAGTTGTAGACTCTTTGAGATAGTTGTCGACTCTTTGAGATAGTTGTGGACTCTTTGAGATAGTTGTCGATTCATTGAGATAGTTGTCGACTCTTTGAGATAGTTCTGGAATCTTTGAGATAGTTGTAGACTCTTTGAGATAGTTGTCGACTCTTTGAGATAGTTGTCGACTCTTTGAAATAGTTGTAAACACTTTGAGATAGTTGTCGATTCTTTGAGATAGTTGTGGACTCTTTGAGATAGTTGTCGAATCATTGAGATAGTTGTCGACTCTTTGAGATAGTTGTCGACTCTTTGAAATAGTTGTCGACTCTTTGAGATAGTTGTCGACTCTTTGAGACAGTTGTGGACTCTTTGAGATAGTTGTAGACTCTTTGAAATAGTTGTGGACTCTTTGAGATAGTTGTCGACTCTTTGAAATAGTTGTCGACTCTTTGAAATAGTTGTCGACTCTTTGAGATAGTTGTCGATTCATTGAGATAGTTGTGGACTCTTTGAAATAGTTGTAGACTCTTTGAAATAGTTGTCGACTCTTTGAGATAGTTGTCAATTCTTTGAGATAGTTGTAGACGCTTTGAGATAGTTGTCGATTCTTTGAGATAGTTGTGGACTCTTTGAGATAGTTGTCGACTCTTTGAGATAGTTGTAAACGCTTTGAGATAGTTGTCGATTCTTTGAGATAGCTGTGGACTCTTTGAGATAGTTGTCGATTCTTTGAGATAGTTGTGGACTCTTTGAGATAGTTGTCGATTCATTGAGATAGTTGTCGACTCTTTGAGATAGTTCTGGAATCTTTGAGATAGTTGTAGACTCTTTGAGATAGTTGTGGACTCTTTGAGATAGTTGTAGACTCTTTGAAATAGTTGTGGACTCTTTGAGATAGTTGTCGACTCTTTGAAATAGTTGTAGACTCTTTGAGATAGTTGTCGATTCATTGAGATAGTTGTGGACTCTTTGAAATAGTTGTAGACTCTTTGAAATAGTTGTCGACTCTTTGAGATAGTTGTCGATTCTTTGAGATAGTTGTGGACTCTTTGAGATAGTTGTCGACTCTTTGAGATAGTTGTAAACGCTTTGAGATAGTTGTCGATTCTTTGAGATAGTTGTCGACTCTTTGAAATAGTTGTCGACTCTTTGAAATAGTTGTAGACTCTTTGAGATAGTTGTCGACTCTTTGAGATAGTTCTTAAATCTTTGAGATAGTTGTAGACTCTTTGAGATAGTTGTCGACTCTTTGAGATAGTTGTCGACTCTTTGAAATAGTTGTAAACACTTTGAGATAGTTGTCGATTCTTTGAGATAGTTGTGGACTCTTTGAGATAGTTGTCGAATCATTGAGATAGTTGTCGACTCTTTGAGATAGTTGTCAATTCTTTGAGATAGTAGTCGGCTCTTATGATAGTTTTAACTCTTTGAGATAGTTGTCCATTCATTGTGATAGTTGTGGACTCTTTGAAATAGTTTTCGACTCTTTAAAATAGTTGCAGACTCTTTGAGATAGTTCTGGAATCTTTGAGATAGTTGTAGACTCTTTGAAATAGTTGTGGACTCTTTGAGATAGTTGTCGACTCTTTGAAATAGTTGTCGACTCTTTGAAATAGTTGTAGACTCTTTGAGATAGTTGTCGAGTCTTTGAGACAGCTGTGGACTCTTTGAGATAGTTGTAGACTCTTTGAAATAGTTGTGGACTCTTTGAGATAGTTGTCGACTCTTTGAAATAGTTGTCGACTCTTTGAAATAGTTGTAGACTCTTTGAGATAGTTGTCGATTCATTGAGATAGTTGTGGACTCTTTGAAATAGTTGTAGACTCTTTGAAATAGTTGTCGACTCTTTGAAATAGTTGTAGACTCTTTGAGATAGTTGTCGATTCATTGAGATAGTTGTGGACTCTTTGAAATAGTTGTAGACTCTTTGAAATAGTTGTCGACTCTTTGAAATAGTTGTAGACTCTTTGAGATAGTTGTCGATTCATTGAGATAGTTGTCGATTCTTTGAGATAGTTGTGGACTCTTTGAGATAGTTGTCGAATCATTGAGATAGTTGTCGACTCTTTGAGATAGTTGTCAATTCTTTGAGATAGTAGTCGGCTCTTATGATAGTTTTAACTCTTTGAGATAGTTGTCCATTCATTGTGATAGTTGTGGACTCTTTGAAATAGTTTTCGACTCTTTAAAATAGTTGCAGACTCTTTGAGATAGTTCTGGAATCTTTGAGATAGTTGTAGACTCTTTGAAATAGTTGTGGACTCTTTGAGATAGTTGTCGACTCTTTGAAATAGTTGTCGACTCTTTGAAATAGTTGTAGACTCTTTGAGATAGTTGTCGACTCTTTGAGACAGCTGTGGACTCTTTGAGATAGTTGTAGACTCTTTGAAATAGTTGTGGACTCTTTGAGATAGTTGTCGACTCTTTGAAATAGTTGTCGACTCTTTGAAATAGTTGTAGACTCTTTGAGATAGTTGTCGATTCATTGAGATAGTTGTGGACTCGTTGAAATAGTTGTAGACTCTTTGAAATAGTTGTCGACTCTTTGAGATAGTTGTCAATTCTTTGAGATAGTTGTAGACGCTTTGAGATAGTTGTCGATTCATTGAGATAGTTGTCGATTCTTTGAGATAGTTGTGGACTCTTTGAGATAGTTGTAGACTCTTTGAAATAGTTGTGGACTCTTTGAGATAGTTGCAGACTCTTTGAAATATTTGTAGACTCTTTGAGATAGTTGTCGATTCTTTGAGATAGTTGTGGACTCTATAAGATAGTTGTCGAAGATAGTACGAAAATATCATTTTAGGATGAAAGTGTTCTCACCATCAGCATCGTGAGGACCGCGCGGCAATTCGAAATGTCGCACATTATGGTGGTTAGCCTTCTTAATTTTAAGATGAATATAGAAAGTAATGGAGATCTACTTCTTTTATTAAAGTATAGCATTTTATTGCATAAATCACCTTCGAACGCCACTGATAGTTAGGTCTCATACGCTTTATGCAGAGAAGATGTCTTGAGAATTGGAAGAACAGTGGCAAAAAACAGAAAATCAATTGATATATTTATTGTCAGTCCTGTAATGTTATATCTACTTAAATTCAACCATGGGTCACAGTTCTGAATTTCCAATCGCAAATGGTTCTGCTCTGCATGCCATCAGAACAGTCCAGTACATACAATTAGGCGGGCTCGTAAGTATTTCCATAGCGGCGTCCACTGAAAGTGAAATGCGCATTAATTCACTTCGAAATGACTGATAAGAAATTATTTTTTTTATTAATTGTAAAATTTTAATTGTTTATTTGGAAAAAAACTAATGTTGTAAGTCAAACTTTTTCTTTTTCATTTCAAGTAGCACCAAACTGACCCGTCCTTGAAGTGGCAGACAACAAGCATGAAGTCAGCATGGCAATAGTTCATGGCGCAGCCAATCTTGTTGTTTCTGACCGCGACGAGCTATTGAAAGAGAGCGTTATCACTCATCTCCTTGTTTTGGCGGGAAAATCACGTTCGAACGGATAATCGTCTTTGTTTTCAGATTACAACTATGTATGTATTTTTATTTAGGTTCACAGACTTTGCAATACCTGTTGTTTAGACACGTCGTTTCTGTAGAGAACTACACATAAACAAAAAGGATCATCCATTAGCTTGGTGGGAGGAGCTTTAGGTAGGAAGCTCACTGAATCCGATACCAGTAACGGAAATATTTGTCTGTGGTGTGCACTCACCGGAACCGCATGGCGAATACCGGTGGCGGCGACAGTCAAATTGTAATGGAGGCTCGACCAGCCGTACTCCTGGAACTCGCTCGCCCAAGCAGTCGCTGCCCTTACCGCCATACCGTCCGTCTTTGGCTGAACGGTGAAACATTAGTTCTGAAAATTAAAATGAAATAAAATCACTCACTTTGCTGGTCCAGAAGACAAAGTTGTTCTCCTCGATTCCACCCTGGTCGTAGTTCGTATTCATGTTTGGAAGTTGTTTCACGTAGCAGAAATCAGCACGGATCTGAGCGCTCGCGGCCAGATCACAGTCCCATGTCTGGAAAACGCTGCTTTCCAAGGATTTCGTGGACAGCGGGCAGTCAATTCGCTAAGATATGATCAGGGATAGGATCAGAACACACTTACCAGCGGCAGAAGCGGAGTCTTTGATTTGGGCATAAGCTTGCCCTTTGCAACGAATACACCATTGGAGATGGCCTCGCGAAGTCCATTTGGAATAGCGAGAATGGCATTCGCGTCCGAATCTTGCATTCCCTTAGGACAGGACGCGGCCGCTGTTACTGAAAGAGAGGAAAAGAACGAATAAAAATTTGCAGTCAACATTAAATAGTGGCTTACCGGCAAAAAGAGACAGTGCGACCACGAGGAAAGTTTGCATTCTTGAACGGAATCGGCAAGCCGAATGAATTTATGGAAACGCGCAACACCTTTTATACAACGTTTTCAAACGCTTTTAGAACCAAAAGTTTGCACAGCCGCCACAGCGATTCTACTATTTCCATTATATTTCAATTGTTTCATGCCATCTGTTTAGACAGGCTATCGGGGTTGCCTTCCGTTGGACGTGGCAGCGGATTTCTTTTATTTTTCACTTAGAGTGCGTTCAAGTGTTCAAGAGCAGAAATCAACGGAGTTTAGCCATAAAATAGTTTCGTAATTGCTGCCGTCGAGAAATTTTACAGGATGGGACTTACTTGACATATTATGGAAGCACAGATTCTTCCGCCTTGCCATTGCATAAGTCTGCTCTTTATGTGGTGCAAAATTTATTTAGTCAGAACTCTATTTTTACCAGAATTCCAAGTCAATGCGGCAAGGATTGATAATCAGCTGACATTCCCTCATCTTTCATTTGTTGTTGTCATAGCTGGTCCTTGGTGGCATCCCACATTATTCGAGATTGAGGGAGATAAAAAAAGTGCTGCAGATAAATAGAGTGAGATATTCAAAGAAAAAGAGAGAAGGAGAAAGAGAGAGAGAGGAGAGAGATAGAGGAGAGAGAAATAAAGTATCGCGTCTTCAATCGGAGAGACACCCGGAAAAGAAGAGCTCCATGCACATAATATGAGGGTGCTTTGAAATATGAGGGTTACTAAATGTGTCATTTAGACATATAACCAGCATATACGATACACGGTCAGATAATTTTAAATGTCCAGCACGATTGTGTGATATTCCATCTTTTAAGAGCAGTCTTCTCGATCAGATTTGGAAGCTCGAACACTACATATGTATGTACATATGTATGTCCAGCCAACACTCGGATGGTGCTAGGATGCACGCAAGGTGGAGAAAAGGACAAATGTATGAGGGAGAGACAGAGAGAGAGACAAAGAGAAACAAAGAAAAACAGAGAGAAAGAAAGAGTAAGAACGAAAGAGAGAAGGGGAAAGAGAGAGAGAAAGAGAGATATTTGTTTCTTTTATTGTTTTTTTTTTCCAATCTACGCCCTCCTGAGATTGTTATCATGGAATTGTTTCTCATGCAGCCAAGTTAGAACTTAACATTTTAATCTTGCAAAATGTCTAACATTTTGATGAAGACTGACAAGTTTGGTGCATCTTTATTTCCAAAGATAAAGATCCCACAAAAAGTGTTGTGTAGTATGGGCGAGATGAGGGACAGTGTAATTACATTTAACACTAGCATATCCCTACATTATATACTAGAATGTATACTAAAATGTATTGACGGGGGGTATCTGATTGTGAGAATTATCAATAGGAAAAAGCACAGAAATGAATCACTGATTGAATGATTGAGAAGGAGAAGTTGTTGATGCAAGTGGAGAAAGAGAGTGTGCACAATATGGAGACATAGGAAGAGAAATAGAGAAAAAGATTACGGAGAGGGATTCCTAGTGTCTTTTGTGCAAAGTGACGCTTGCGAAAGTGACAGGGACTGAAGGAGTCAGAGAGAGCGAGAGAAAGAAAGAGAGAGAGGGAGAGAGAGTGATAGAGAAAAGAAAGAAAGAGAAATAAAGCTTCTTTGCGTGTGCGCATATTGCGAAACAACCGAGAGAGAGACGCATACAATTTTATACAAATATGGCACGCAAGCATCTTGAGCATGATCGAATAGATCGAATGATCTTTGGATGATTGAGAAAGAGAGAGAGAGAAATAGAGATAGAGAAATAGAGAAAGAGAGAGAGAGAAATAGAGATAGAGAAATAGAGAAAGAGAGAAAGAGAGCGAAACATTGTGATTTGATGGGGGATTCCGTGTGCGGATTTGGTCAAGGCAGATAACAATGAAGGGTATGCGGCCCAGGTCAGAGAAGGAAGAGGGCCAGGAGGGTTTTTAAAAACCCAGAAATGGTTTTCAAAAACCCAGAAATGGTTTTCGAAAACCCAGAAGTGGTTTTAAAACGCCCATTCGAGAGCGAGAGCGCTTAGAAGCACTTGCGGTGCACGATGGACGGGCCGGACTCGTCGTACTCGGCCTTCGAGATCCACATCTGCTGGAAGGTGGACAGGGAGGCGAGGATGGAGCCACCGATCCACACGGAGTACTTACGCTCGGGCGGAGCGATGATCTTGATCTTCATGGTGCTGGAATAAAAGAAGGACATAATATGAGAGTTTAAAGATATGAACAAAATTATATCTTTTTTTAAAATCATTTTAACTACTATTCATGTACATATGTACATATGTATATATTTATGTATGTATATTTTGTTAACGTTTTAATGTTTTTAACCGAGAAAAGACATAGAGATAACATTCTTCCCCTTTCTCATATGTCTTCTCACCCATGATCTCAAGTCTAACCACATTATCTGAAACCCCATCAGGGGCTTATTGTCATGGTCTGTGAGCTTATTGATAGAGACACTCATGTCATCTCACTGTGAGATTGCCCATCTTGTGCTCACGGCCATGCGATGCTTATCGGCATTGATCATACGCCTGAGGCCGTTCCAGACTGCACTCTCTCTTTCATCTCTCTCTCTCTTTCTCTCTCTCTCTCTCTCTTTCTCTCTCTCTCTTTCATCTCTCTATCCCTCTCCACCTCCGTCTCTATCTCTCCCTCACTTCAAATTCTCCCGGCTAATTGCGTTCCACTGACTTATCTGCAGAAGTCCTGAAGCACAAGGTCTAAAGATGAAGAAGAAAAGGCGATAGAAGTCAGAGAGAGAGAGAGAGAGGAGAGAAAGAGAGTGAGAGAGAGAGATAGGGAGAAGGTTTGTACAATGATTTACGCCGACTGGTTAAGACGGTTAAGAAATGGGAGAGACCACAGCCCTAGTAGCAACTATTAGCAGATTTTTTTAAAGCAGTGAGAGCGAGAGGCAACGAGAGAGAGAGAGAGACTGCGAGCGAGAGAGAGAGGGAGAGAGAGTGACAGCGAGCGAGAGAGAGAGAGAGAGGGAGAGAGAAGTTAGAGAGAGAGAGAGATGATGAGTAGGAAAACAAGCGAGAGAAAAAAGTGGGCGCAGAAGGATGGCACCTTTTCTTCCCTTAATCACCGCTTCAGTGAAGAAGGAAAAAAAATGAGGGAGAAGAAGAAAAGATAACATGCAAGCAAGGTTAATTGGTGGGCAAGAGTTTAGAGCAGGGTAATGGTGGACAGAGAGAGATTTACAGAGAGCGAGACTAGCGAGAGAGACAGAGAAAAAATATAGGCAGAAAGAGAGAGAGCAAGAGAGAATGGGAGAAAGCGAAAGAGAGAGAGAGAGAGAGCGAGGGAACGGTTATTGGCCGACTAATGATGCATTTCTGAGAAATTGTCTCGGATAGTAGATAAGCGTCAGAAGAACGGAGAAAGAACTTGGTTCACCGCACTCATACACAATTTTGCTGTGCACTCTCAATGTCTATCTCTGTCCACCCATTCCATCTCTCTCTCAATGTCTTTTCTCTCTCCTCTCATGCTCTCGCTCTCTCACTCTCTCACTCTCTCTCTCTCGTCGCCTAACCTCGGTGCGAGTGCGGTGATCTCCTTCTGCATGCGATCAGCAATGCCTGGGTACATGGTGGTGCCACCGGAGAGGACGTTGTTGGCGTAGAGATCCTTGCGGATGTCGATGTCGCACTTCATGATCGAGTTGTACGTCGTCTCGTGAATGCCAGCAGACTCCATGCCGAGGAAAGACGGCTGGAAAGAAGGGAGGAATAGGGTCAAGAGAAGGCGCAGAAAGAGAGAGAGAGAGAGAGAGAGAGAGAGAGAGAGAGAGAGAGAAGAGATGAGAGCATGATCAACGAGCGAGAAAGAGAGAGTTAGAGAGGGTAACAGTGAGAGAGAAAGAAGAGAGAGTGAAGGAGAGAGAGCGTGAGAGAGAGAGAGGGCGAAAATATTCCACCTGGAAGAGTGCCTCGGGACAGCGGAAGCGCTCGTTGCCGACGGTGATGACCTGTCCGTCGGGTAGCTCGTACGACTTCTCGAGCGAGGAAGAGGATGCAGCTGTCGCCATCTCCTGCTCAAAGTCGAGCGCGACGTAGCACAGCTTCTCCTTGATGTCGCGCACAATCTCACGCTCGGCCGTCGTCGTGAAGGAGTAGCTGAGGAGAATTAGAAATGCTAATTAGTCATGACTGCTATTTAATTTGAATAGCTAATTAATTTCAACAGTAAAAAATTATAACATCCAATCAATTTTAATTGATATTTAATTACAACTGCTAATTAATTATAACTGCTAATTAATTACAAATGCTAATTAATTTTAATATTAAAAATTTTAAGCGGATTATTTTGTATTTCTTTTATGGACATCATCATCATCATCATAAAAAAGAATAAAACTAAGACAAAGCAAGTGATTGATACTTTTTTAAAGAAAGATATCTAGTTATTTTCTCGTCATTTTTCTTTGAAGAAAAGAAGAAATAATATGGAGCAAAAGAACCGCCGTACCCTCGCTCAGTGAGAATCTTCATGAGGTAATCAGTGAGGTCGCGTCCGGCGAGATCGAGACGGAGGATGGCGTGTGGGAGGGCGTATCCCTCGTAGATGGGCACCGTGTGCGTGACGCCATCGCCCGAGTCGAGCACGATACCGGTCGTGCCTTAGAAGGAGGAGGAAGTTAATTAAGTTAATTAATTCAGTTAATTATAATGAAGTTAATTAATTAAATAATTTAATTAATTAAATAAAGAAGTTAATTAATTAATTAATTAAATAAATTAAATAATTTAGTTAATTAATTAATAAACAAAGTTAATTAATTAATGAAACTTCAAATTGCCGCGCATCCGCCTCCTCATTCATTCTATTTATGTAGCTTCTTTTTGAGCAATAGATGGTAATGTCTTTTCTTTTCTTCTTCGGTGATATAACTCCTTTAAAATTGCGACTGTCGAGTGCATGTTATGAAATATATATATTATTGAAGAGGAATGAGCTTCATATTTGTTTATAACTTGAGCTAATTGTATATTGCTTTTTGGCTTCCCCCTCTTCTCATTAATTTCTCTTACCATTAGTCATCTCCTTTTTTTCTTTCCCTGTCTCAATTTCCTTCTCTCTTTCGTTCTCTCTCTTCTCTCCCTCTTTCTTTCTTTTTCGCTTTCTCTCTATCTCTCTCTCTCTCTCTCTCCCTCTGTTTCGCAGTAAATGGGCAGTCTAGCTTTTGCCCATTTGCTTTCTAACAGCAAACAAGGCAAGATGACTAAGTACGAGTCTCTCTCTCTATCTATCTCTCTCTCTCTCTCTGTCTCTCTCTGTCTCTCTCTCTTTATCTCTCTCTCTGTCTCTGTCTCTGTCTCTGTCTATGTCTCTCTCTCTCTTTCCATTGTTATGGCTGTACCACTCTCAACCACCAGTAACTTCTCCTTCTTCTTCGCTGCTTCTCAAAACAAACTCAGAAAAAACAGAAGGAAAAAGAAAACAAAACGAAAATGTTAAGAGTCTTCTTCTTCTTCTCTGACTAACAGAAGCACAATTCCAAGAAAGAGAAAGAGTCATAAGCGTCGTTTTTATTATGTCAAATTAGTCATTTGCCAGTTCTACCTTTCTATTTCAAATGATGGTTCGCGAAACGCAACCAACATTGAAGGGTGAGTCATTCCTTCCTTGAGCTGCTCCATCTCACTCTAACTACTTTTTTTATTCTCTCTCTCTCTCTCTCCCTCTCTCTCTTCCTCTCTCTCTCTCTCTCTCTCTCTCTCTCTCTCTTACTCATTCTTCCTCACTCTCTTTCACCCTCTCTACATCTCTCTCTTTCTCACTCGTTATCTCCCCATTGCCAGTCTATTCCTATATTTATCTGACCACACTTAAAAAGAATCCCATTTTTTCTTCTTTTTCTATAATTCGCCTTCCGTCTATCGGCTATTTTCGCTCTCGGTTGCCTTTCCCATTTCCCATGGGACCTGAATAGAGGGGGGGGGGAGTGGGAGGAGGAAGAGTGGAAAGAGAGAGAGAGACAACTCACGTCCAGAGGCGTAGAGCGAGAGGACGGCCTGAATCGCGACGTACATGGCGGGCGTGTTGAACGTCTCGAACATGATCTGAGAAGAGTGGCTTCTCTGGGTTTTGATCTTTGAACTCATGAAAGATTCACGAAAATATGAGCATAGTAACTGGAATGATTTCGTATACTGTATAGCTTAGATAGCGTGATGATAAGCCAAAGAGACGGATGGAGAGAGGTAGTCATTCTACGAATGTCGAATTCTGTGAGCGGGCCAGAAATCGAGAGAGAGAGAGAGAGAGCGATAGAATGAGAGATTAAGAGAGAGAGAGATACAGGGAAAGAGAGTGAGACAGAAAGAAAAAGAGAGAGAGAGATATACCTGCGTCATCTTCTCTCGGTTCGCCTTCGGGTTGAGCGGCGCCTCGGTGAGCAGCACCGGGTGCTCCTCGGGCGCTACTCTGAGTTCATTGTAGAAGGTGTGATGCCAGATCTTCTCCATGTCATCCCAGTTCGTGACGATGCCGTGCTCGATCGGGTACTTCAGCGTGAGGATACCGCGCTTGGACTGAGCCTCGTCGCCAACGTACGAGTCCTTGAAAAAAGTTTATTTTTTTTTAAATTCATTATTATTATTATTATTTATTTTATTATATGTATTTTATGGATTAATACTATTTTATTAAAATATGTAGTAATTTGGCGAAAGGAGATTTCCCAAGGAGACTCGAATTTCTTAAGAATACAAGTGTCGTGATGTATGATTCAAACTGTGGAGTAGTCACACTCCGGGGATACTTTACATACGTCTCGAACTACCGTATTCTCAAATGATACCGTACCTTCTGTCCCATGCCGACCATGACGCCCTGATGTCTCGGGCGACCGACGATGGAGGGGAAGACGGCGCGAGGCGCGTCATCTCCCGCGAAGCCGGCCTGCGAAGGGGAAAAGGGGTTTGAAATTGGTGAAAATGGGTGAAAATGGGTAAAGTTTAAGGGTCGAATACAGAAAAGGAAAAGAGATCATTTAAGTGCCGCAAAGTGATAATGCGCATATATATGTACATAGTTGTGATGGATCTAAATGGTTTTCCAAAATGGGCTTGGCTTCCTTTAACCCCATAGTGATTTTCCGCCATTTTATTACTAGTTCTCAAAATATAGCGCATCACCACTACACATTTTTCTCCACATGTGATGCTAAAGCATCTTGATTCTTACTCTATTACTTTCCCTCCTCTGTCTCACACTCTCTATCTCCTTTATTTCAGCTCTCCCTTCTCCCTTTCTCTCTCTCAATCTCTCAATTTCTCTCACTCTCTGCCATCCTGATCTTTCTATCTCTCTCTCTCTCTCCCTCATACACTTCTCAAATCTCGCCACGTGCACATTTCGCGAACGGCAGAAATGTATGTATGTACACGAGGAGATGCAGCATGTTAGCCCTCTTGTTGATGACGACACTCTAGAAGTGGCGCGATGGAATTTGTCGTGGGAGGATAGACCAGGTGGTTCTTTCTCTCTCTCTCTCTCTCTCTCTCGCTTTCTCTCTTCTCTCACTCTCTCACACCCTCTCTCTCTCACTTGTTCTCATGCTTTCCCGAGTCCTTCTCTTCAACACTGACCCGCTCTCTGCAACTACAGGCGACTTTCCCGAAAACGCAAACACAGACGGCGCGAGCCACTTGAAGAGGGATGGGATGCGTAAAGAGATGGTGAGAGAGTGTGCGGAAGAGATAGAGACAGAACGAGGGTAAGCTAGAAAAAAGAAGAGAGAGAAAGAGGAGGTGAGAGGAATAGGAAGAGAGAGAGTGAGAGAGAGAGAGAGAAAGAGAGAGAGAGAGGTAGAGTTAGGGAGCGATAGAGAAAGATTCCAAAAATGCGTACTGCCTGCAATTACAAGCGAATCAAGAAGAGAACTGCGAGAGGATGAGAGAGGAAGAGAGAGAGAGAGAGAGAGAGAGAGAGAGAGAGGGAGAGAGAGGGAGAGAGAGAGACGCTTAAAAAATATGAAACGACTGAAGAAGCGTGTGCCCCTCTAGGGCCACTACAAAGACTCTATAAGATAGCCTCCAAACAACCACCCTAGAATAGAAGAGGAGAGGGGAATGCTTGAATGAACAAAAGGGATGGGAGGAAGGGGCATCTTTCTCCCTCATTTTTTTTCGCTTCTCCAAAAGTCAACAAGAGAAAGACGGCTGCTATACCTTCATTCTAATGCAAAGAACCATAGGAGGTAGCGTGCATGTGGTGGACCGGAAGTATTAGTGAGATAGAGAGAGAGAGAGTGTGTGAGGCTGAAAGAGAGAGAGAGAGAGAGAGAGAGAGAGAGTGAGAGTGAGAGAGTAAGAGAGGAGAGAGAGGAGAGAGAAAGAGAGAGAGTGTGAGAGAGAGAAAGAGAGGGTGTGAGAGAGAGGGAGAGGAAGAAAGAAAGGAAGAAACAATACCTTGCACATGCCGGAGCCATTGTCAACCACGAGCGCGGCAACCTCCTCGTCGCACATGTCTGCTTAGTACCTATAATGTACTCATGTAAGAGGTGATATGCGAAGATATGGAGAGGGATAGCGAGAATGAGAGAGAGAAAAAAGAGAGAGAGAAAGAGAGAGAGAAAGAGAAGGAGAGAAAGAGAGATTGAGAAAGAGAGAGAAAAGAAGGAGAGAAAGGTTGGAGCAACGCGCGAATACATGTACATTTTCTCAAACGAACTGGGAAGGCTCTCCTGCAAAGTGGGCGGTCGCCCTTTATACAATCGAGAGAACCACCCATGGAAAGAGAGAGAGAGAGAGAGAAATGGAGAGAGTGCGAGGGAGAGAGTAGGAGAGGCGGAGAGAATATTGTGAGCGGAGAGAGAGAGAGAGAGAGAGAGAGGAGAGAGAGGAAGGAACTAGAAGTGGGAAGAAGGCATGGAGGAGGTGAAGGAAAGAGAGTGAGAGAGAGAGAGAGAAAGAGCGAAAGATAGTGAGAGAGAGAACGAAAGAGAGAGAAAGAAAGAGAGAAAGAATCCGGCGAGTGTAGGCGGGCGAAGACTCATCGATGGTACCAAGAATGAATGCGGGTGAAAAAGAAAAAAAAGATTTACATAGAATTTAGAGGAAAAAAATAAAGACAAAATTTTTGGGAAAAATTCCTAAATTAACGGAGCAGAGAGAATAAAGTCTGAAACTAGCAATCCTTCCAAGATCTTCTTAGGAAGTTATGAGAAGTGTTTTTTTTTCTTTAATTTCACATTATAACTTTTTTATAGTTTTTTTTATATTTTACTTCTTTAAAAAAATGAAAATAACCCGCATGTAGACATTTGAATGTTAGTTGCTCATGAGAGATTTGTTTTCTTTTTCAGTTTTGAAATACTAGAATTGTGAGCCTAAATAGCTTACTATTTATGAAATACGCACCTTTCCCTTCACATTAACATATCCCATTACTAGAGAAACTACTTTTCCCGATCTTCTTATTCTTGTGGCAGCAGGAAATTAAGCGATTACCTCATTTCTCTTTTTCTGGATTCCATTGTTTCTTCAAATTCCATAGGAATGACTCATGAGGCCATTAATGCATAGGCATTTCTTTTATTGCTTATTTCTTTCATCGTACATTTTCTGCCCTACTCTCTCTCTCTCTCTCTCTTTGTGTCTCGGATTCTCTATCTTTCCTTCAATCTCTATACTATTCTCTATTCACTCTCACCCACTCGCTTCAGCTTTACCCTATGTGCTGCTTTTCTTCTTTCCTTCTTTGTAGAATGCGAACTAGGCAAAGTCATTTCCTCGAAACACTTCCTCAACAACGAAGCCATTTTACAGTCAGAAATAGAAATACGTCATACATATAGCAGATTTAATCTGTGTGTATCTATGTGTGGATATTACCAGCAAGCTTTAGAACTTTTTTTGTCTCATTTAAAAGAATTTGCAGGAGGACGAGAGATCTCTGTTTATCTGTACATGCATACATACATGTAGGATGCTCATGCCTGTACCGATCTCACCGATAAGCACAAATCGTATTTTGCCACTTGGTAAATGATACCTTGACACTTCAGGAGCACAAGTACTATCTGCCTTCTCCTACGCTTTCTTTCTCTTCCGCCTTCTCCCCCACCTCTCTCTCTCGTTCTCTCTCCGGTGTTCATCCTCGCCCCAAGATTGCTCTGACCACATGGCAAGGCTAATTCGAGAAACACCCCTCTCCTTCTCTCTCTCTCTCCCTCCCTCCCTCTCTCTCTCTCTCTCTTTCACCCCATCTCTCCTCTCCTTCTCTCCTATCCTCTTATCCGCCCTCAGCCGTTCGCTTTTGCAATGCAGTCTTCTTTACTTGTTACAGCAGCTCAAGCTGCTTTGCTTTTTTCAACATGATTCTCGCGCTTTATCCCCCCTCTCTCTCTCTTTCTCTCTCTCTTTCTCTTTCTCTTTCTTTCTTTCTCCCTCTCTCTTTCTCTTTCTCTCTCATCTCTTCCTCTTCCTTTCTTTCTCTCTCGGTCCACCCTCTCCCTCTATAATTTGTTCCAGGGATAAGCACCAACCGCTTGAAGAATCATTAAGATGAAGAGAGAGAGAAAGAGAGAGAGAGAGATGATGATGAAAAGCTTGAGAATTAGCAAGCGTAGATGTGGCAAAAAATAGAGCCCGATCAGAATGAGCTCGAAATTGACGAGAATCGTGTTGCAGATCCACACTCTTGGCACGATTGTCTCTCCTTACATCCCCCTCATCAATCTCTCTTTGTCCCAGTATCTCCCTCTCTCTCCCTTTCTCTCTCTCTCTCGCTCTCTCTCCCTCTCCCTCTCTCTGTCCCCAACTCTCTCTCTCACTCTCTCTTTCTCTTCATCACCCTCTCTCTCCCTCTCACTATTTCCCGGCCTCCCTTTGCCACTTACTCTCTCTATCCATCAAAAGCTAGATTGTTGTTTGAAAGGGGCCGCACTTATGAACAATTAGTGACGTTTTAATTATCTCTCCTTCCCAATCTCTCTCCCTCTCCCTCACTTTTTAGTCTCTTTCTCCCTCTCTCACTCATTCCGCTCGGCCTCTCTCTCTGTCTCTCTCTGTCTCTCCTCTTAACCCTCATAAAGCTCACGCTCTCTCACTTCTATCACATCCCGCGCGTTCCACAATGTGCCTTCACACGTTCTTCGGATCCGCAACATCGCCAGACTCCTTTAAATCTCTTCGAACACACTTGTCTGCCCACTCGGGTTTCGTTCTCTCCCTCTCTCTCTCTCTCTCTCTCTCTCTCTCTCTCTTTCTCTCACTCTCCTCTCTCTCTCTCTCTTTCTCTCTGTCTCTCACTCTCCTCTCCCTCTCTTCTCTCTCTCTCTTTCTCTCTGTCTCTCACACTCCTCTCCCTCTCTTCTCTCTTTATCCTCTCTCTCTCTCTCCTCTCTCTCTCCTCACTTTATCTCTCTCACCCTCTTTCTTTACGCCTCCCACTACAATCCTACAGAATATCGCCAGCAATCGCTGGCAGAGAAATGGACAGTCGTTTCAAACTAGAGACACGACAGATATGATCGGCGCAGAAGAAAAGTGGAGCACTACGGAACGCCCAACCATTCGTTTGACTGTCCAGCGAAGAGAATGGTGGCTAATCGTAAGATGATTTAAACGAGGTGCTGGAAAGCATGTAAAAATAATGCTGAGTGACGAGAAAATTTTTTTTTGGAACATTGCCAAGTCGGCCATACAACCACGACGAGTGAGCAGGGTGTTCGAGTCAAACCATGATGACTACTTCATTCGCCAACTCGAGCAACTCTGAGACAGAAGAAAGCTTCCATGGAAATCCAACATGCGAAGGGCATTCATGAAGCAGATTTGGTGTCTGGGAATATAAAAGTGGGTGATCCGAGGGTCGCCCAAAACTGATGCGTAAGGGGTCTTTTGGGTGCCGAAAGGAAGGTAGGGAGTAATGTAGAAACGAATTTTTTTTACTCCAAAACTATATGGGTAGAGCCTGATTGTATGGAACAGAAACAGGATGGGTTCTCATTGTCAGTTTCGGACCAACACACATACCTTCTTTTTACCCTGTGCTTGACGTTGCGACCGTGATATTGGCATGAAAAAAGAGAAGAGTACAGTACAGGCGGCATTGTCGATGTGTGCACTAAATGTCCGCACATGAACACGCATGACATGCGGCTTTCCTGTTCATTACTCCTTTCCTGCTATTTGTATACGCTCTAGAGTGCTATTTTACTGCTACTTGTTCATATGCAGGTTGTGCATTAGACTTGGCAATTTTCGCCGGCAATTCATTCCTACTATGTAAAACCAGTTTGTTCTTTTTTTCATGATATGTAAATATTACCAATTATTGCTTAATTACCATTCTTTATTATCCGCAACATCGACCAACTGACTCTGATTACAAAAATTTCTGTTAAAAAGTAGTTCATTTGATGTTTTTCGCCAATTTTTTCAAATACTAATACTACCCGCCCTTTTCCGGGAGCTGGCTTCTCGTTCTGTTGTCTCTGCTGGAGACTGAGAGCCGGACGACTGTGTGTTGATGTGAATGAGCCGAGACTGGCCTCCTCTCGGCAACGGAGTCTCTGCACAGGGCACAACGTTGTCGCCTCCTCGTCAATCATCGAGTCGATTGGTATTGCCGAGGAAATTGATTGAGTTGTTGACACACTCTTCCATTTTTTATTATGATACTCCGAATTGTATTCAGCGAAATATACACATTTTGAAGATTAATGTTGATGTAAAATTCCTAAAAATGTTGCTTTTATGGGCTTAAGCTTGGACCAGGGTGTGGAGGGATCAATATGTATTCATTTACAGAGGGATGACTTTGCCGGCATGCGACTTGGCCGGTCGTCACGTCTCCATAGGGCAAGTCTTCGAAGCTGCGCATCCGAGAACATGCGAGTTAGACGTGATGGAGTTGGCAGTCATCGGCGAGCTCGTCCTCGTCACATGCCAGAGCTGCCTGAGAAAATGAGGTGTTTATTCCGTTCGTTCGCTGTCTATTTACAATGTAACATATTTTGTCGTTTTATCAGGCAGATTGTGTGATGAGTTATTGATCGAACGTCAACTTCGTTGCGGGATATGAGTGGGAGAAAGTGCTGTCTATACATATTGCTTAGGCTTGCACGAAAATTAGAAAAATCAAACTACAAAAAAAATTTTTTTTTCGAAATATACGGTATTCCTCTGTACATTGAGGTTCACATCTTCGACTTGTTGACGAATCTATGGCGTGACGACATCACCTTGGTTAGCTGGTTGTTATTTTTATAAGATAAAATTTGCGCTACACATATGTCTATACTTTTCCCATACAATGTTTCGCTATGTTATTTGAATATGGGTGTGAATTATGATCAAGGTTTCTCTTGTCCTTTAAGTTTGTTAAGATGAGCTTGACAGTTTACTTAATAATGGATAATTGAGATAATCCAACAGCAGTGTGTTCCTCCATTTCATGATCGTGCTGGTAGTGAGATTAGCGACGGCTCTCTCTACCCGCTTCACTTTAATCGTTTCCACGTTCTGACTGCTACTCTTCTTGGATACGTTCTCAACTCCGAAGAGGTCTCCACTCACAAACTCGACGAGGATCGTCATTTCACACTTCTCTACATCATTGATTTCAGGTAATCACTGTTAGTGTTTATGATGAAATAAATTTATTTTTAGTTCATCTTTCATCATAGTTAGTATATCTCATGATATACCTAATTTGTTGCCCAAATACAAGGCTTTTGTCTGATTATATCACATTGAATAAAGTATGTATTTTCTATACGTAAGTAGATACATATATATATATATCGTAAGCTGAAAAAAAATTTTTTTTTTTCTCTTCTTCACAGAATTCTCTATACGCATTTTGATCAAATGGAAATTAGTGGACTATTCATCTCGCCGAACATGCCACACACTCTTTTCTTCTATTCAAAAGTTTGTCCTTTTCTTCCTATTCCGTCCGTTAAACCTGGTTTTCGATATCTTAGGAGACCATCATTTTTCATCGCAATTGCACTGTGGAGGCGAGTGTAGTCGACACTGATCCGAACGGTTCATTTTCATGTTCTCATTTTCTTTAACATATTACTTCTTTTTCTTCTTCTTCATTTTACCATTGTTCAATGGTACATAGTTGTAATAATGTTATCTTTTGAAAATCAATATTTTGATAAATTTTTTCCCCTACAGATCCACAGATCCGCCATGTGCGCTGTGTTGAACGCATCCACATCTGGGAGCTTCCGTATACAGTATCTGGCCGCTGCGAAGTATTTCGCCACGAGAATAACGTGTATATTGGTATGTAGTAAGTTGGCATGCACTCACTGCCCTCATCAGTTCGCGAAAGTGACACGGTGATATTCGACAGCTCAACTCGTCAACTCAACGGAATCTTGCATCTTAGCGATCAACTTTTTTCCGGCGATGGCAACCACGACTACCGCGGCAATAAGAGTTTCACATTGCAACTGGTTTGTTCTGATCATTGTTTAAATAGGTATCATTTTTGCCAAGGACTCTCCCGATAAAAGAAAATTGGCATTGAATACTTTTGATCAGCGCTCGAACACCGTATGAAAACATTTGAATTCACCCCCGATTTTCGGCATAAAGAGGCTACACTGTCGCGATTTTCTTCCGAAGCTCTTTGAAGCGATGGATTCATTTAAACTTCGCCGTTTCCTCCGAACGAAACTCATTTAAGATGCGCTACGAGTTGTCGACCGCGTGGGTGATCAAGCAGCTCTCCAGTCTCATGCCGAGCGATATTGGCAACATTCAACTTGAATTCGAGGGGTCATCGGTGATCTAGTGGTGGAGAATGAAGGACAGCAACGGAGGGATTCAGCCAAAGTTCTTTTCTATTTTTTCTGTTTTTCTTTTTCATTTCTCTTTCTTTTTCTTTTTCTTTCTTCTTTTTTTCTGTCTTTCCTTTCTTCTCGTTCTTCTCTTTATATCTCTCCCCTAAATCTTTTCGCTACTGCTTATTCTCACTCCAACACAACAGTCTTTATACATCCCTTTTTAGATGGCACTTCTGCCTTCCTCACTTTGCATATCTTCTCGATTCCTATGATGCGGCTTCAGATTGCCATCTGGTTTGAATTTTCTCTAGTTTTTCGACAGGCTTTTGTCTTGAAAGATTATAACACTTATTAGACGAGAAAGTCAATGAACATTCTGTTGTAATATTGAGTAAAATTTTCTTTATATGTATTTTGAGTCCAATATCAAGCAAAACTACATATTTCGTTATTAGTTCTCTCTTTTGATTACTGTAATCGTTCAGGCGATCTTCTGTTTGTGGAGGACGGCTCAATGTCGATCTACCGTATGCCGGCACGGTGCTTCGGGAAGGTCAAGAAGCTGACCGAACTGGCAAAGGATACCCTTTTGGCAGTCATTCCAGTCGCAGAGCGAGATAAAATCAATATATCTGTTGAGAATATTGACAGTTTGATTAGCCAGGTATACACAAACGTCTACTCTTAATTTTGCCTCAATTTTGGGTATATTCACGATGTACATATATTATATTTGCTAGACGATCTAGAAAACTCCCACTGGTGCCCGAATGCGTATGAATCTGATTGAAGAAATGTGACAAATCATTAGAGATTCATATCTGAATATTGTCACCTGTATTTTTTGCTTCGCTGAGCGGGTCCCTGTGCAATATGCTCAAATGTGATATTATTTATAATTTCTTCTCGGTGAATTTCATTAATCTTTTCTTATTATTTTTTCCATTGCTTTCAACAAAATTTGCTGTTTTCCGCTGTGCAAATGTTACCCTGGCAACTACTATATGGTATGTATGTGTACAGTGTCAACCATAACGCGCGACTTCTCACGCATCAAGCACCAAGCGCGAAAATGCATTCTTTTTTTTTCAGAACAGGATCGATTCAACAAGACCAATTACGTCTGTATGAAGTCTTATCGCGTCATTCACTCAGAAATCCACACTCTCTCATCACGCTATCTTCCTAATTTCTTATTTTCTCTCTTTAGTTCTCTTTCTCTTTCGCTATCTGCCTTTTGTCTCCCTCTGTCACTATCGCTCCTACTCTCATGTTCGAGGTATAAACGTTTATTGATAAACATATGCTTCTTCTTCTTGTGAAAGAAAAGTGCAACAGTGTCACAAGGAGTTTGAGAGTTATTAGTCATGTTGATTTGTGTGTGATCATGGAGTGAATTGAGTAACGGGAGCTGTAACGGGTGGGGATATATTTCTATCGCTGTAATGCTACCTTCATTTTTAATATATTTTTTAAAACAATTTGTGTTGTACAATTATTTTGACTCTATCCTCATCCCCAAATAATAGACTCATCCCCAAATTATAGAATAAGATTTTTATCATTGAATCACCAAATCAGGCCTAATCACGCTTGTTCATTAGCCGAAAAGATTCGAATAACGATGCTGAGTTTAACTATGAAAACCTTTTTCAAGATGCAGTATCCGTTGGCAATATATTTACTTTACAAGACATTCTTTCTCGTTCTTCAACTTGTTTTAGTCGTTGTAAAATTTTGACGCGGTATGATGCTTCAACTCTAGGTTGCTGCATGTCATAAGGCCGACTATCATATTCCTCATTCTCATTTTATCAAATGGCCAAACACTCACAAAACCTCTTCCCTTTGTTATTTTCCACATGCATTCTTCAATTCGTACAATCCTACCAATTATTACGACTTTTCTATAAGTCATTCCTAATTCTGTTAAGAATGCACAGCATGTACATACAGTTGTCACATTGCCTGGACTTGTATTTTTAGCCCGCCAAAACGCGCCCAGTATAGGTCGCCATGGCTTATGTACAGTTGCCGTTTTTGCACTTTGCCGGTTTTAATTGCGAGCTGTAACGATAAACAAGATCGCTCTCTGAACTCGGTGTTCGCGCACCTCTACACGAAGGGATCACCGGGGCACAACTGTGCCACCTCTGCACCCAAAAGGGGAAGCAGAGAAGAGTCAGAGGAGAGCCTCTGACTGTGCAGAAGCACGACCTCTGCCTGAAGGAGGCAGAGAAGGGTCAGGGCCGAGACCCGGACCGAGCGCAACAGCGCACCTCTGCTCGAGAAGCAGAGAAGAGTCGGGGAGAGCCCCGACTGAGCGCAACAGCGCACCCGCAGGGGACTGCGGAAGAGGAGCAGAAAGCTCCTGAGGCTTGACACGTAAAGCGTCGCCCAGAGGCACACTCACTCCCCGGCCATATCCAAAAACTTATCCGTCACATTGGGGGGATAGTGTGAGTCGTCACACCGAGACTCTTCCTGTAGACCTTGTCTTGGCAGATTAGCTTTGAGACAAGCAAGCAGAAAGAGAAGAGAGCCACACCGCGACATCGAACGCTTGAATTGCGCCTGTGATTGCAGCGATCGTGTATTGTTGTTTTTCATACACAGTCACGAAAGTTCTCTCAACTTCTTGCAGCATGTCGCAGAGCAGCCAGGAACAACTCTCCAGCAACGGCATCAACGATGCCACACCACAGGTGCAAGCCGTCATCAACGGCCACGGAGATGGCACATCACCGGATGCCGAGAACCGGCCGCCGGCCGACCTCACTCAGACCCCGGCAGACGGCGGAATTGAATCAACCGGTGGTGGTGAAGAACTCCCCTCCACCAGCAGGGTGAGCACCCAGGTTGGCATTCCTCCGGAACTGAGTGCAATGCGTGCCAAACTGAAGCTGCCAGGACACACTAAAGCAGTCATTTTCTCAACCTGGGAAAAGCACTACAAGCTTGAAATGGCCAAGAAAGAGAAGGAGACCGAAAGGCTCCGCGCTGAACTCCTCCGCTCTGAATTCGAAAGATACAAGTCAAAGAGTGATGAAAAATCATCGTCAGACTCAAGTGTTCAGGGTGAACGCGGAGAGACACCAAAGCGCCAGAAGCCTCCGAAGAAGAAGTTCAACAGGCCACTGTTCGGTCTTCGCCCGCGCATCCTCCGCCACGCCGTACCTCTACGCATCAGGGACAAGGAAGAAAGGCCGCTCTTGCGTCCCAAGCAGGTCCGCCCGCAGCCAAGATTCCTTGAGAGCGAGTCGGAACAAGACGAGTACCTTCAGGAATCCGAGGTTGAAGAGCACCAGCAAGCATTTAATGAGTTGCGACAGGCGCTCATGTCCACCCCGGTCCTTGCCCAGCCGGATGTCACCAGAGCCGTCACTGGAGAACGGCCGCGCAGTGGACCCTCCCGCACAGGAGAGTGTGCAGCCCATTCAGCGGCAGCAGGCCGACGTCAACGACGCACATCTGCGAGCCGCAGGTGCATATTCTGGAAGGGATTGGGAAGGAGACTTCGAGCTCCCGGGAACGGCAATGAATCATCCTGCTTTCCAGCCGAACTGCTCATCGCACAACTGGCAGCAGGAGACCCGCCGAATCCCGCCCTTCTCAGCCGAATCGCAGCCCAGCAGGCGGCCAACAACGAGGACGCGCCGTCCACCTCCGCAGCCAATCAGTACGGAATTTCTCAACTTTTTGAGAGAGGACAGAGAGCGAGAGAGGGAAGTGATGAGAGAGATGATGGCTGGGATGGCAATGAAGTCCCTTTCCCCTTTCAACGGAAAGGGAGACTTCCGAACATTCCTGGAGAGGTTCAATGCCAAGTACGGCAGACTCCTCACCATGAACCAATGCCTTGGACAGTTGGTTTGTATGCTGGAAGGTGATGCTCGAAGGGCATACGACGTCTTGCCAGACAACGTCAAGAATGCCGGATTTGGGAGAGTTGTCGACGCGCTTGAAAGGCGCTTCCTTGGCGATCCGGCTCTCTCAGCCTTTGAGGCTGATCAGAAGTTCAGAAGACTGAGAAAGAGGCATGATCAGTCGGTCTCGGACTTCTGTCTTGATGTGGAGGCTCTCAGCAAGAAAACCTTCCCGGACGCAACTGAAGAGATGCTGGCAATGCTGAGGAAGTCTAGTCTGTTGGACGGACTGGAAAGCAGCCAGTACAGAAGGGCGATGATGGCGAGAATGGACGACTAGCCCGCCATAAGCTACGACGACCTCAAGAGCGAGGCGCTCAGGATGGAGCAGCTGGAGAAGAGAGAAGCGGCGTTGTCAGGCTTCCAGAAGGGCGAGTTCCAGGGGAGAACGGCGCCCAGACAAGGAGGAATGTCGTCAACGAGGCCACGACCACCGTGGACCTCACAGCCGTCGGCACGGCCACCGGTTGGACCGCCGTCTCGCGCGCCCTGCCGGCCACCCTACCAGGAGTACAATCGCCAGCCGCTGACTCGTCCGCCACCTGCCGCTCCACATCAACAATTCGCCAATCCGCAGCAGCCACGCAACGCCCAGCAGTCGCAAGATGCGAGACGTTCGGCCGCAAGCGGACAGCAACAGCAGCAAGGGCAGCCCCAGCAGAACGGTCCGCCCGCTCAAGGAGCGCAGAACCGTGGAACAAGGCATGTGACGGTGGATGGAAAGAGGAAGAAGAAGCGGAAGTACAAGAAGACGTGCTGGGTCCCCTCCAACGCAACCAACGAGGAGACTGAAAGCCGACCTGTCATCGAACAAATTGAAGATCTTCCGCTCTTCCGAGGGCCGTCATGGCGAACTTGTGCCACACTGAATGGAGTGGATTGCATCATCACCATCGACAGCGGATCGGAGGTGACCATCCTTTCCGAGAAGGAAATGCAACGCATTGAAGAACTGTCCGGCGAGCCAGTCAAGCAATGGAGGCCATATTCAACCCTGAGAGACGCCTCCAACAACGCGATGGAGCTGAACTCCGCGGCGACACTCATCTTGAAGATGCCCTTCACCGAGGCCAAAGAGATTGGCGTGTACGTGACCGGCACCCCGGAGGCTGACAACGTCCTGCTTGGACAGAACGCACGATCAGTCTGGGAGAGGTGGTGGCTGCACACATCCGGAGAGGATGAAGAGCCAGCGAGAGTCATCAAGGTCACAGTCGTCCCACCACACTCTTCTGGCCGTCTCTCACTGCAACCTCCCCACGACCCTGCCGCCACGACCTTCCTCTCATCATCCAATGAAGTTGGCTCGACTCTTGTCTCGCCAGAGTGTGAAGTGCCGGTGCAAAATGAAACGAGTCCTCCGCTTCAATTTGATCCGGACGAAGAAGTTGGAGTGTGGGCCTCAACCGCATGGCAGCCCATCGAGATGACACCCGACAACTCCGAGGCACTAACAGAGCGAGCAGATGAAGTGCTTGAGACAGTCTCAGCAAATGGCCGAATTGAGTCGGAAGCGCTGAGAAACTTGTTGGGAAGGTTCTCCGATGTTTTTGCGCTGAATGAGAATGAACTGGGGCAGACTAATTTGGTGCAGCATGAGATCGATGTCGGCAACAACCCGCCGATTCGACAGAAGCAGCGACCTGTTCCACTTGGCCTCAGAGAGCAAGTCAAGGAACAGCTGAAGCGGATGGAAGAACACGGAGTCATCCGACCAAGCAACTCGCCATGGGCATCACCATTGGTGCTGGTCAGGAAGAAGGACGGAAGCCTTTGGCTCTGTGTGGATTACCGACGACTGAATGACATCAGTGTGAAGGACGCCCACCCTCTGCCATCCGCAGAGCTGGCGATCCAGAACCTGAAAGGCAAGAGCCTCTTCACCACACTGGACATGCAGTCGGGATATTGGCAAGTACGACTCTCAGAGGATGCTGCCATTAAGTCCGCATTCACGGCACTCGATCGCCTCTACGAGTTCAAGGTACTCCCATTCGGACTAGCAACAAGTCCAGCAGTCTTTCAACGCCTGATGCACGAAGTACTCAAGGAAGTGCTCGGTGACAGTGTGATGGTGTACCTTGACGACATCATGATCGCAACCAGAGACGAGGCCGAACACCTCGTTCTTCTCGAGAAGGTGTTCGCCGCATTCCGTAGGCACTGCCTACGCCTCAACTCCAAGAAGTGCCGCATCGGCCAGGAAGAAGTGCCATTCCTCGGCCACATCATCGACAAGAACGGAATTCATGTGGACAAGGGAAAAGTGAAGGCCATCGCTGAGTACCCCATCCCCCAGAATCCGAAACAACTGCGCACTTTCCTTGGAATGGCAAACTACTACCGGAAGTTCATCCGAGACTACGCGAAGAGCGCGAGGCCATTGACAAGGCTCACTTCGACGAAAGCCGACTGGCAATGGAATGAAGAGCACCAGCAAGCATTTAATGAGTTGCGACAGGCGCTCATGTCCACCCCGGTCCTTGCCCAGCCGGATGTCACCAGAGCCGTCACTGGAGAACGGCCGTTCTACCTCTACACGGACGCGAGTAGAGAGGCAATTGGAGCAGTGCTCGCGCAGGAGGACGACGGCGGAGCTCTCCACCCGATCTTTTTCGCCAGCCGCCCTTGCAGCAAGGCTGAGCGAAACTACCACATAACAGACGCGGAAGCTTTGGCTGTGATGTTCGGCCTCAAGCGATTCAAGCAGTTCTGCACGGGAACCAGGGTGATCGTGAGGACCGACCACCAGCGCTCTTCAAGGAAGTAAAGATTTCTCCTCGAGTCATGCGCTGGTCCGTCGAATTGCAGGAATTCGACGTGCGCATTCAGTATGTGAAGGGATCCGCCAATGCAGTGGCCGATGCACTGAGCCGAGGAGCAGTTCAGGCAAGCGTCCACGATGACGACGACGCTCCTGAGATCGTGCGAGTCATCAATCGAATCGTCTTCGAGCCAGACGATGAGAGATGGAAGCGCGCGCTAGAACAAGATGTGAGAGCGCAGGAATTGCACGAAGCCATCAGGGCTTCACCGGGCGAGATGGTCAGAAAGGGAGGAGCACTGTGGAGTGAAGAGAACGGCCTGCTCATGGCACAACTCCACAAGGGAGGCAAACGACGCTATGTGCCAAAAGCCTTACGAGAAGGCATCATTCGAGAACAGCACGACGGAAAACTGGCAGGCCACTTTGCCGTCACCAAGATGATGAGCGGCATGAAGCCCGTGTTTTGGGAAGGAATGCGGAAAGACATCCAAGCATTCATTCAGAAATGCCCCAAGTGCGCGGCCTTCAACCCCGCCACCATTTTGACTCCTCCTCTCAAGCCAATTCTGGCAACTGAACCATTCCAGCTCGTTGCAATCGACGTCCTTGAGATCGGAATGTCTATCAGAGGCAACAGATACATCCTGACGATCGTGGATCACTTCAGCAAGTTTGGCGCGGCGTATGCCATGAAAGACAAGAGCGCCAGAACGGTAGCCCGGAAGTTCGTCCATCATTGGATTGCAGAAAATGGCCGACTTCCTGAAGCAGTGCTGAGTGATCAGGGACTCGAATTCACGAGCAAGTTGACTGAAGAGTTGTTGGCTCTGATGGATGTCAATCATCCGACCACGAAAGGCTACTGCCCAAGAGAGAATGGAGCCTGTGAACGTCTGAATCAGACTCTTCTCTCACTGCTGCGCAAGAAATGCGACGATCCTCAAGAATGGGACGAGATCCTTCCATTCGCAGTTTATGCCTACAACACCAGCTGGCATAACAGCATCGGAGACTCGCCCTACTTCATCGTTCACGGCCGAGATCCCAGACCGCTGGGCCCCCGCCTTGCAGCTGCGAGAAACAGCCCATATGCCGATGTCACCGATTACAAGCAAGACTTGGTAACCGGGTTACAGCTTGCACACGAAGACGTCCGTGGACATGCAAAACGCGCAGCTGATTTAATGAAGGAGCAGTACGACAAGAAGAACAACGTCTACTCGCGCTGATTCCCTATGGCTGGAGATCTGGTGTACATGAAAATTCCATCGGCCCGAGCCGGCCAAGATATCCCCAAGCTGGAGAATGAATGGGCCGGGCCCTTTAGAGTCATGAGCACCACCGCCAACTCAGCCATCATCAGAGAGATTGCGGGAAAGAGCGAGAGAGTTGTCCAATTTGACCTGCTTCGGGTGCTTCCAAAAGAAATGCCAGAGACCACCATTATGACGACAAAGAAAGGCAGAAAAGACTGGAGGGAGCAAGTGGTCAGACGAGTGCAAAGAAGTTCTTCTTGCAGGAAAGCTGACCCGGATTGGAACTGCACCCAGTGCACCCCAGTGAATGCCATCAAGTACGGAGAAGTTGCGGGGAACCAATGCCCGATGAACTTGGCATCCATGCCCGTGCATTCTCTCCGCTACGCCGCCAGGCTCTGCCAAATCATCAAACTGGAACAGAGCCCCAATAAGGTCATGGGCTTTTTCTGCAATACGGCCGAAATCGAGCCGGCCCCCGAAGCATGGAATCAAGCACTCGTAAAGTCCTGCTATCACACCTTCCTCAAGTGGCTCAACGCCAACGAGGAAGACACCGACTACTCGCCATACCTTCGAGCCGCTCTGCGAATGTGGAAGCGAAATGCCCGCGGAAAACAGGCCCAAAGACCAAGGGAGCTTTTCCCACCACTGCCATCTACCAGGTGATGGCATACGCGCCTCGAACGTTGGCGGGCCTCCGAGTGGCTGTGCCCTGCCCTAGTGGAGACCAACGACTGGAAGACCCTCGGAGAGGCCCTGGAGGCACTTCTCGTTTTCCTGCCGACCAGAAGTCGCGAGGACATGGCAAAGCACGGTCCAGACGTCGGACGCCAGCTGGATAGACTCGCCACCGCACTCGAGAAGCCTGAATTCCTCGTTGTCTCCGCGAGCCCCCCTCATTGGGACACCTCGAGTGATGCCATGGATTACATGGCTGAATTTCTCTCCGAGCTATCCACCATGCTCTTTACTTCCACAATCGCAACAGAGCTGTACAGATTCAATGGAATCGCCCCGGTTTGGCTGGCCGCGGGCTTCGCGGAACCCAACAAAGAGCTCCCGGTCGTTTCCGCGTCGACCTTCATCGAGCTCCTGGAGCGAGTGCTCCCAGCCACAGGCACACAGCCATTCCGCAACATGAGGCGCTTCCTCGACAGCCACGCACCATTTATCGGACGGAAGCGAGCGGCAGCGATGCGATCGAAGGCGCCGCCTCCTCAGAAGCAGAAGCGGACCGAGGAATCGACTACGATGCGCAAACAGCAAGAGCACCATCCACGCGGAGCAGACGAACCAAGTACATCCCATTCCCATGGCCATGATGAGAGAAGGCCCCGTCCCAGCCGACATGACCCCCATCATCGTACTGACGTCTGCCACTATTGCCACAAAACCGGTCATGTCTCTTCCCGTTGTCTTAAGCGGGCCCATGCCCGGAAGTGAGTGAATCGAGACTCCCCCAACCCTCTTTCTTAGCTGTCGAGGCGCCAGCTTTTGCGCCCGGGGGATGTCATAAGGCCGACTATCATATTCCTCATTCTCATTTTATCAAATGGCCAAACACTCACAAAACCTCTTCCCTTTGTTATTTTCCACATGCATTCTTCAATTCATACAATCCTACCAATTATTACGACTTTTCTATAAGTCATTCCTAATTCTGTTAAGAATGCGCAGCATGTACATACAGTTGTCACATTGCCTGGACTTGTATTTTTAGCCCGCCAAAACGCGCCCAGTATAGGTCGCCATGGCTTATGTACAGTTGCCGTTCTTGCACTTTGCCGGTTTTAATTGCGAGCTGTAACGATAAACAAGATCGCTCTCTGAACTCGGTGTTCGCGCACCTCACCACGCACTAAGGGATCACCGGGGCACAACTGTGCCACCTCTGCACCCAAAAGGGGAAGCAGAGAAGAGTCAGAGGAGAGCCTCTGACTGTGCAGAAGCACGACCTCTGCCTGAAGGAGGCAGAGAAGGGTCAGGGCCGAGACCCGGACCGAGCGCAACAGCGCACCTCTGCTCGAGAAGCAGAGAAGAGTCGGGGAGAGCCCCGACTGAGCGCAACAGCGCACCCGCAGGGGACTGCGGAAGAGGAGCAGAAAGCTCCTGAGGCTTGACGCGTAAAGCGTCGCCCAGAGGCACACTCACTCCCCGGCCATATCCAAAAACTTATCCGTCACATGCAAAGAATTGCGTCATACCGATTTAGCGAAATTTTTAGTTTTCGACTTCGGTTTTATTACCAATGTTTGGTGGTACTAGATGCCTTGCCGACTCTAGAGGACCAAGAAAAGATTTTGTAAAAAGAATTGTATTTCATTGCCTTTTATACGCGCACCCACAAAAGTGCATGCAAAGATCAAAGCATGAAATGCAACGAAATAGGTATGCTCAAATATCTGCCACTTGTCATATCACCGTGACCATTAGTTTGATGCAGTTAAGTCCAACGCAATTGATGGCGGTCATTCTTTGACAAACTCGAGCTCTTTTGGACGTCGGTCTCACTCTTTATAACGGTTCGCTGATTCTATTTTGCCTTATGCGTACATCTTTCAAGAAATGTCAACGAAATTGTTTGATTTAACAAGTTAGCGACAAAGTTGTCAAATTCGGTGACGCCGCTGCCGCTCTGCTGCTGCGTAGAAGTGCGAACGATATCGCGAGGTGGAAGCTTGAGAGCTTCCTTTACTACAGTATACGACGACATACCCAAAATATTTAAATGACCATAACTTTTTTATTAGTCGTCCAAACTAAATTTTAAACAGTTCTATCGATTACTAGTTGTAACGCGCATAAAAAAGGTCCTAGTTTGGCAAAAAAATTGTTTTAAGTGAATTTTTGCCATGTAAACATTTTGAGGGGTGCGTTTGAGGTATAAGGACCCACCCATGTCAAAACGATGAGGGCACCAAATGAAAGAACGTTATTTTTAACCCTTATTTGGATGTATTTCATTCGAAACAAAAAATATACATTTTGAGAAAAATCGACTGGGACCATTTACACTACAAATGACGCTATTTCGAAAAACGAGTATTTCGCGCTTCAAGATCGATATTTTGCAAAACGGATATCACGGTTGTATTCGCCGTGTCAAGAAAGACTAGAAACCATCTTTTGTTCTTTATGGTTATGTTTTTGAAGAGATTTCTTCGTCAAATGCCGCTTTCCCGCGGCGCGCAACTAACGAAATAATCCACGTTTTACTAATTTTAGGGCATTAACAGGTCCCATGTTAAACATGTAAAGCGCTCCTTGGAAAAAGGGATGTTTTTAACCCCTAAAATATAGTTCAAATGTTGGAAAAATCGTTATAATATCCTTGATATTTCCACCTAAGCAATGCAGTATTCAACTGAGCCAAAATTGAAAAGAGGCTGTAAAATTATAATTTTGCGGTATGTTGCGTCTTAGAAGATATTTCTAGATTCGCTTTTCAATTCTACCCAGGAAAAATCTTTACGTTGCGAAATCTGGTCAACCATACCGGATTCTGATGGAACACTTCAAAAAATTAAAACTAATGTAACAATACAAAAATTGGAATACCGTGCAAAATAAGCATCGTTTTCGTGTTCAGCACCTAAAATAACCCAATAATACATGTTTTGCTCTCCAAATATGTCAAAATAATTTTTCGATCTTGGTGAGCGGAAAATCTCGAAATCGACTTGACCGATTTGGCCCTGGAATTTTCTTTTCTTTCTGAGCTTACAGAAGAATTCGACATACTCTTCGGCTGAAAAGTGCCTCATGTACGTAACTTTGTCTGCTCTTTCCAATGCGGTATACTACTTCTGAAAATGTGGTGAAAATGAGCCCAAAAAATCATTTTCCAATAGTTATTGGACATTTTTTTGAAATATGAAAAATCGAAAATTTCACGTTTTTGATATAGATCGCACTGAATGCCAAACAGGTTGCATTTTTCCTGGGTAGAATTGAAAAGCGAATCTAGAAATATCTTCTAAGACGCAGCATACCGCAAAATTATAATTTTACAGTATCTTTTCAATTTTGGCTCAGTTGAATACTGCATTGCTTAGGTGGAAATATCAAGGATATTATAACGTTTTTTCCAACATTTGAAGGATATTTTAGGGGTTAAAAACATCCCTTTTTCCAATGAGCGCTTTACATGTTTAACATGGGATCTGTTAATGCCCTAAAATTAGTAAAACGTGGATTATTTCGTTAGTTGCGCGCCGCGGGAAAGCGGCATTTGATGAAGAAATCTCTTCAAAAAAACAACCATAAAGAACAAAAGATGGTTTCTAGTCTTTCTTGACACGGCGAACCCAACCGTGATATCCGTTTTGCAAAATATCGATCTTGAAGCGCGAAATACTCGTTTTTCGAAATAGCGTCATTTGTAGTGTAAATGGTCCCAGTCGATTTTTCTCAAAATGTATATTTTTTGTTTCGAATGAAATACATCCAAATAAGGGTTAAAAATAACGCTCTTTCATTTGGTGACTAATAAAAAAGTTATGGTCATTTGAATATTTTGGGTATATCGTCGTATCTGTACCTTTAGTAAAGGAAAAATTTTTTGAAAAAAATGTTTTTGGGAAGCCATAAGGGTGCTACACATGCTGTATGAAGGAAATTCGATTCAAAAAATAATTTTGTTCCCTGCACGCTTAGCACCCCCTATGGTTGAATCTCTCAGATTATCTCTCTTAAGAAGAAGATCGAGAAGAAGAGTTCTCTCTCTCTCTCTCGCAAATCGGCGCCTCTATCCCATACATCGTGATTAAATAGCATCACGATTTATACAATTTGGTTACAAGTTAGAAACAATTTAAGTACTCAATTCTTCTCGTTACCGTTTCATTCATTTCTTTCTTCTTCTTCTCGAACTGGACAGAAAGGAGATAAGCACATCACAAGACAACGCATCTATGCCAACTGCACGTTGCTACATTTTTCATGTGACTGTTCCACTCATTTGCTCAATCTCTCAGAGAAAAAGGGAGAACGAAGAGAGAGGATAATCGAGAAAGAGAAGGGAGAGAGAAGGAGTGAAATAGAGAAATGGAGAAAGAGAAAAGAAAGAATTGAAAATGGAGACATAAATACATAAGAGAAATAAAGGAAACAATCATACAAAGAATTGAAAAGACAAGCATTTGAAGGCGAAAGCGGCCTCAACCGTCACACGCTTTCACACATGCACAAGTCATCGACTCGCCGCACGTCCATAGAAGGGCATACGTGGAAGCCATTTCGGCCATCTCGGCGAACTCGCGTCGACCGTAGCCCTCAAATTGTGTTAGTAACGGCTGTAGACTTCAATTTTTTTTCTCATCTTGGTCACAAGAGGACGGTTGTGGAGAAGCGGTAATTTGTTTATTTATTTATTCATACACACATCAAATAATGATGTGACAACATGTGATTCATTCACACACGCTGATCATTCACACACGCTGATCATTCACACACGCTGATCATTCACACACGCTGATCATTCACACACGCTGATCATTCACACACGCTGATCATTCACACACGCTGATCATTCACACACGCTGATCATTCACACACGCTGATCATTCACACACGCTGATCATTCACACACGCTGATCATTCACACACGCTGATCATTCACACACGCTGATCATTCACACACGCTGATCATTCACACACGCTGATCATTCACACACGCTGATCATTCACACACGCTGATCATTCACACACGCTGATCATTCACACACGCTGATCATTCACACACGCTGATCATTCACACACGCTGATCATTCACACACGCTGATCATTCACACACGCTGATCATTCACACACGCTGATCATTCACACACGCTGATCATTCACACACGCTGATCATTCACACACGCTGATCATTCACACACGCTGATCATTCACACACGCTGATCATTCACACACGCTGATCATTCACACACGCTGATCATTCACACACGCTGATCATTCACACACGCTGATCATTCACACACGCTGATCATTCACACACGCTGATCATTCACACACGCTGATCATTCACACACGCTGATCATTCACACACGCTGATCATTCACACACGCTGATCATTCACACACGCTGATCATTCACACACGCTGATCATTCACACACGCTGATCATTCACACACGCTGATCATTCACACACGCTGATCATTCACACACGCTGATCATTCACACACGCTGATCATTCACACACGCTGATCATTCACACACGCTGATCATTCACACACGCTGCTCATTCACACACGCTGCTCATTCACACACGCTGATCATTCACACACGCTGCTCATTCACACACGCTGATCATTCACACACGCTGATCATTCACACACGCTGATCATTCACACACGCTGATCATTCACACACGCTGCTCATTCACACACGCTGATCATTCACACACGCTGATCATTCACACACGCTGATCATTCACACACGCTGATCATTCACACACGCTGATCATTCACACACGCTGATCATTCACACACGCTGATCACAGCGGGAGGCTGCTCTCTCCCGCTGCTCTCTAACAATAAGTACCTGCTTACAGCGGGGAAAGGAGAGATCAGTGTGTGGGAGGCCCCCGGGAGCGAATCCCGTTGATAAAAGAGCTTAAAGGTAAGAATAACTATTTTCTTCCAATTCAAATGATGAACGAATCTCTTTCGCCCGAACGGCAGGCCATTCTGGCCGCCCTTTCCCAGCATCTGGCTGATCAGTCAGAATCCAACCAGCGCCATCTCTATGAGATGCGCACTCTCATTCTACAGCAACAACAGCAACATCAGGAACTCTGTAATCAGTTGAATCTACTTCTTTCAACCGTTAACTCTTTGCTTACTTCCAACACCTCCCCCGTCAATTCATATGCCCATGCGGTCTCATCTGGCGGCCCGCCTTCTTTCCCCTCCTTCGCAGGCATTGCTTCAGCGGTAACCCGCTCTCTGGCCGCAGACTCAGAAGTCAAAGAGAATTCCAAGCGTGCAGTTATCGTCGGCTATGAAGAGGGGCAGAGTCAGCAAGAGACTATGGAGAGGGATGTCATTCTGATCGAATCGATTATCAGCTGTTCCACTGCTCCCCGCCTGCTCTCTCTGCAAGACGGAGAGGGCAAATTGAACTCTGACCTAGTTAGCGTGTTTAGGCATGACGGGGCCAACCCCAACCGGGCCAGTACGAGGCCTCGTATCATGAAGATCGATTTGAAAGAGGCAGACCTCCGTGACCTCTTCCTTCGCCACACACGTTCCACACGCTGTGTCTCGCAGTTCACGCAGAACGTGCACTCGTACTGCTACATGCCGTACCAGCTGAAGTACGACTCCGAGCTCCGCCGCGACTGCGGACGGAGGAACCAGGCGGCCGGCCAGCTGAGATTCGTCGGGCGCGACAATGGAAATCTCTCCCCAACATGTTTCTATCAAGTCACATACATTTGCCCCAGCCAAATCTAAAATGAAAAGTTCAATTGCTTTGCTTTTAAATATACGCTCAGTTTCCCAAAAATTAAATATTATCGAATCCATTCTTGCACATTATAAACCGTCTATTCTTTGCCTCGCGGAGACCTGGGCTCGGCCTGAAACTATTAATGATTCTATGCTCTCTTTTCGCCACTGTTATCAAGTCTTTCGCGCAGATAGAATATGCGACACACGCGGTGGCGGTGTATGCATTCTTGTCCCGAATAACTTTCCTTGCGTTCTCCTCTCTTCTCTTAGCTTCTCTATTTTCTGCCAGACGGTTTCTGTTATGATCCATATTAATAGCAGACTGAAGCTTGTTTGCCATTGTCTTTATCGTAGCCCGCGCTGCAGCCCTGAACATTTCTCTGATTGTCTTCAGCATCTTTCCTCCCAAATTCAAGATAATAGTGACCAAGTCCATTTTGTTGTTGGTGATTTTAACCTATAAGAGATTGGATGGCCCGATGCTCGCATTCCTGCGCACATTTCTTCTAACCACCAAGCCAATTTTTCTCTGCCAATTTTATACATCAAATAGCTTACTCCAATGCGTAGAACAGCCGACTAGAAACTCCAACATTCTTGATCTTGTCTTTTATTCGAAACCGGACTTTGTCAAAGACTGTACGGTGCATCCACCACCCCCCTCCTGTGATCATTCCCTTATTTCCTTTTCGTTTGCGACTGCTTCCACTTTCCAGCAAAACTCTCGAAACGTACCCCAGTTTCGAAAGGCAAACTTTGATGCTATATCTTCTTCCCTCGCCTCCATTAATTGGGTATCTTCACTTGGCAACCAAGTAGAACCTGATTTGCTTTACAACACCTTTATTACTGAATGCCTCCAATTGATTCATCTCCATGTCCCTTTCAAAAGACAAAAGGCGCGAGCCCTCTCCTTTCCTCCTCGGATCTCATTTTTGAGTAGAAAAGCAGCCTCCCTCTACAAGCGCATTCATGTTATCGGCTTTCTCCCTTTCCGCAGAGCCAACTCTAAATTGCGTAGAGCTCTTGACTGCCACAGGCGCAATTTCGAAAATGCGATAATCTCCAGCAACAGCCCCGCTAAACTCTTCCGTTTCGCCAGCGAGCACATTAAAGATATGCCGTCTATCCCTTCGTTAGTATATAAAGGACAATACATTAACGAAAACAAAGATAAGGCCAGAATATTCGCTGAATATTTTGCTTCTGCCTATAGTCAACCAATCTCCCATTCCCCTTCTCCAGTCTCTAAACGGACCTCCTCTATCATAGACTTTGTTGATATTCATCCATCCATCGTCTTCCGTGCACTTCGCCGTCTTCCATTTAGGAACAGTACCTCGCCAGACACTATTCCATATGCATTCTTGAAAGAAACCGCTTCTGTCTCTTGTCTCCCTCTTTCAATTTTGTTCAACCAGTTCCTTCTCCATGGAAAATGCCCCAATCATTGGCTTACAGCTATAGTGCGTCCCGTTTATAAGCGAAAAGGTGCTAAGTCGGATCCCGCTAGCTACCGACCAATCAGTCTGATCTCCTCAACGGCAAAAGTTATGGAACGCATAATCTGCACACGCATACTGGAGTACCTAAACGAACATAAACTTCTTAGTCCAGCCCAATTCGGATTCCGACCCCGCCATTCCTGCGAGCTCTCACTTCTTCACTCTGTCACCGAATACCACAAGGCATTAGATCAGAAACATTATGTTTCCGTAGCACTAATAGACTTTTCTAAGGCCTTCGAATCAATTTCTATTCCTCTTCTTATGATAAAACTACAGAGTTATGGGATCTCAGGTTGTCTCTTAAAGTTTATCTCTGCTTTCCTCAGAGATAGAACCCAATTCGTACGTGTTTCAGACTCTGACTCAGTACCATATCCCACCCCATCTGGTGTCCCACAAGGAAGCTGTCTCGGTCCATTACTCTTTCTTCTTTTTATTAACGATCTTCCAGATATCATCCCAGCAGGTTGTTCCATAAGCACGTATGCTGACGATGTTAAGCTATCAACTATTAACAATCCCACTTTGCTTCAAACAGCACTTGATTTGCTTCATGTCTGGGCCGCTGCCAATAGCTTGACTATTTCTGCTTCAAAAACTGTGATTGTCCGTTTGGGTAATCATCACCCTCCAGTTCTCTTCAACCTAGGCGGGAGTATTCTACCAGAGTCCGAAATTATCCGCGATTTAGGCGTATCATATTCTGACAAACTCGATTTCGAACACCATATAAAAACAGTTTGCGCACGAGCGTCCACCACAAGTGGATATATACTGAGATCTTTTAAATCAAAAAAACGTTTCGCTTTATAAACGCCTTTTTGTTACGTATGTTAGGCCAATCCTTGAATATTGTTCCACAGTTTGGAATCCAAAATTGATCAGACTATGTAACTCAATTGAGAATGTTCAGAGAGACCTCACGAGAAGTGTGTGCCGGCGTATCGGGCAAGAGCTAAGCTACGCGCAGCGTCTCACCCTCTTCGGCCTGCCGACCCTTTCATCGAGGAGGCAACAAGCAGATCTCATTGTCGTCTTTAAAATTCTAAAGGATAAAACTCCAATCTCTCCCTCCACTTTCTTCTCTTTCCCGCAAGCCAAATCCATATTCCACTCGCTCTTCTGAACATCCTCACCTTCTCGCTCTTCCGGTTTTTAACTCTGATGTCCAGAAAAACTGCTTTGTTTCTCGTATAGTGACCCCCTGGAATGCTCTGCCATCCACAGTTATCAACTCTGTTAGACCAAACCAATTTAAATGCAGACTCCATGCTTACTTGCAATGATCTTCACCTTGTTGATTTCATGCCTTAGTTGTATCTATATTTTGTTTTCCTTTTCCCTTAATAATGTTTTTTTTCTTCTGTCTTGCTCTCACTAGCATATAATGATCATGCCACTGACGTCCTATTTTTTTTCCTACCACGATTCCATTTAAATATGTTTCTGTCTCAGTGTGCAATAAACAATATATGTGGCTGAAAGCTTGACAGAAGGGATAACTGTTGCTGCTTCAGAAGCTGGTCTTCTCTTGCCTTTGACATCAATGGTGGGTATCTTTTTTTATATACATATTTTGCTGTCATGAAATATTTTATTTTGTGAAAAAATTACTTGGCCTCCTTTCATTAGCTCTTTCGTGACTGCGTGCTCTTGCTCGATAAAAACACGTATGTAGGTCAACGTTTAGGAGAAGCCTTGGTGGCGATTTGGAATTGAGGGGAGAATCTTTGTTGACGATTTGGAAAAGGGGGTCTATTTCGCGCATTCACCTAAAAACTAAAGGATACAATCATGCCCGTCGTTTTGCATGTGATCGACATATCACATTGAAGCTGCTTCCCTTTGTGCTCTCTCTCTCTCTCTCTCTCTCCAATGGCATTTGTGTTTGTGCGATTGTCTTGTGTGTGAGAACAGGTTAAAACTGCCCAATGTTGGTTGCATAGCTCGATATGCGCACTTTCTAAAGGCACAAACCACGCCACGGTTACGTCACACTTTTTGAAAATGGCCGGTAAAATAAGTGATAATGCCGTCGATCACATACAAAACAACGGCAGGAAATAGTGGCTCATATAACATGAATAACTTCGATGTTATAATTTTAAATCATATACATAAACTTTTGATTTGCATAAAAGTTAACAACTTAAATTATTTTTTAAAGCTCTCGTCTTCATTATCTCTTTATCAAGTAAACATTTTCACCGTATACTTTTTGTGTATTAACCTTTCTAAAACTTTTTTTTGTTTTATTTATATCTCCACTAATTGTATCTCTCGATATGGCAAATCCCTCAATATTCGTTCATTCTCTAAAAAAAGAGAACTCTGTCGTTTTGAAAAATAAAATGCATTATGTCATATGGTCTACATACGTAAGCAACGATGGATGGTAGATCAGCTAGGCGGCAATGTTACACTTGATGTAGAGAAAAGGAAGCAATAATCAAAAAAATTATATCTAAATTATTCATGTACCATGTAACATCACGGGGAATTTATACATTTACTAACGAAAATCTGAGGCCTTTGAAGTATCTTTGCTTACCTCTCGACGAGAAGAGTTGTCATCGCAATTAAATAGCCTCCGCCGAGCAGAATAAGCGGGAACTTCATGGCTGCCAGCGTGTATTGCTCGTACGAATATGGCGGCGGCGCTTCTGGCGCGAGACGCCTCATCGTCGCAAAGGACAAGTAACAAGGCAGCCATAAGTATTCCATCTGTAATTCGACAGCAGCGGAACTTGTAATCAACTTGATTTGTGAAGGAAGCTTAAAATTAACTAATAATAATAATATTAAGAATAACCATAATATTATTATTCTTTTTATTATTAAAAAATGAATTACATTGTTTCGTCATGGATTAACTATTTAAAGATATGTTAATGCAACCGTGTTTCTATTCTTATAGTTATACGGTAATTCTGGTCTAATATAAAGCGTATTTCATAGGTTCATTTTATATACTTTTTAATGCAAGCGTCAACCGATCTTTTCCACAGTGTACATGCTGCAAAAGATGTGCATGAATTCTGCGCATTCGCGACGCTCCTTTGTGAAAGAAGAAGACGAGCGGTGACTCATCGGGTGGCATTGTTGCATGAATCTGTGGATACTTTGACGAGAGCTCAGCTCGCTCTGCGGCCGTGTCCGACACTCTCCAAACAGACAGACGTCTTTGTGCAGTGAAATTATTCTAGTTTTCCGTATATATATATATATAATCCTTGGATATATATATATATATATATATATATATATACAGTGATGTGCACCAACAATGGCAGAAATGGGCGCGGCGTGATGCCGCGTGCCAATCAGACCGCATTGAATAAGTTGATGCAGAAGCAACCAAATATAAAGATCCGGATATGTACAGAATCACGATTTTCTGGCACATCGAGCACACAGACTTTTAAAATGTAATTTTACAACTTTTTTCAATAAAGTTATTAAGAAAATAATTACCGTATTTTGACTATAGTGAAGTTCACTATACACACGACAAAAAAACCAACAACAAATTCAACAAGAACAGCAATGCAAATGCCTATATACAAGCTGCGCATCACGAGAATTAAGGCCGTTGGAATGTACTTTAAACTAGTCTCCTCAAGATAAATATTCTATTTTCGAGTCAACAAAGCTTGCAATTTGTGCATATACATCATTCAACTCGAAAGCTAACCCCCAACTACTAAAAAAAGGCGATTGTTAGGCATGACTTTCGCGAGGAAAGCAAACCACAAACAAACTGTATTAACTAAACGGATGCATGTTTTATGAGAGCTGAAAAGAAAACAAAAAAAAAAGAAGTAATTAGGCTATAATCTTCAGTATCAACACATATCTGGTCTTGAAACAGAACAAATACTGAAAAAAGCTGACCATGCCTGTCCTAAGCAAGACCGCGCCCTCTTCCGATGGTCTGGCGGTCAATTCTCTGTGAAATCGGTCGAAAATCGTTCGCACCTTCTGTATTCTGAAAGATAACCGCCCTTTCAATCAACAACAAGAATCAAGGCCAACACTTATGCGAAACATATCAAGGAACACTGTTACATGGACCGATGTCTGGGTAATTTAGAACTAGAAGTGTCAACGACGACATAGAAAGGCGGAATAGGCTATACTTCGCCATCCAAAGTTGATTTGCACCGTGAAGCAATCAACGTAAAAGCTCAATAAGTATTTAAGCCGGCGGAAATACGCAACTTTGGCGTGCAAACCGAAATGCAGAATGTGTCATATTTCGTGTGTGTCTTTCTGTCGTGTGCCTAGTGAGGTTCACGATAGTCAAAATACGGTAATTATTTTCTTAATAACTTTATTGAAAAAAGTTGTTAAATTACATTTTAAAAGTCTGTGTGCTCGATGTGGCAAAAAATGCTGATTCTGTAGATATCCGGATCTTTACATTTGGTTGCGTATGCATCGATTTATTCAATGCGTTCTGATTGGCACGCGGCGGCACGCCGCGCCCATTTCTGCCATTGTTGGTGCACATCACTGTATATATATATATATATATATATATATATATATATATCTTGAATAGAATTATTGATGATCTTTTTGATTCATTTTTTTTTCGTCTTACGAAAAAATTATTAAATATTGTTTTGTATTTCTTCCTCTATGTACATATACATATAAGACAGTGTGAATTAAAAAGTTTGGTTTTTCTCTGCATTTTTCAGTTTTGCTGTTATTTTTGGCAAGCAAATTTGCCAGTTTTCAAACCCAACTATTATGCCATGGCAATTTATACGATTGTCAAGAATGTCACCAAGGTTTATTCATCATTTTTTATCATGCCAAAATCAACAGCTGTCTAAAATGGCAAAAACAGCCTAACCAAAAAAGATACGAGTCAAATGTGTCGAGGCAAAATTGTACAAGTCTAAAAAACATCATGGCACAGAAAATGGTCGAAAAATTTGTCACAGCCTCACAAGGAGGAGTGGGCCTTCTTGGCAAAAAAAGCAGCTGATAAATCTGCCAAGACTACTTGCCAGAATTGAACAACCGCTAAATTTGCCAAGCCAAAATATTAGAGTGAAAAATTTGCCAAATCAGCTTGCCAATTTTGACGGCTAGCAGAAATGGCATGGCAGTTTAAACAGGCGTCAAAAAAGTCCGGCAAATTTGATGGCTATCAAAATTGGCAAGGCATTTTTTCGGTTGTCAAAACTGGCTCGTCATTTTCAACGACCGTCAAATTTGGCCAAAGGTCGTAATTTCAACATCGGACCAATTAAAACAAAGTGCTAGAAAAATGGAGTATGGAACAGCAGAAAATTAGTGAAATTATAATGTTAACTATTCAAAAATCAGCTCAAGCAGCAAGTGGACTTATCAATTATATAACGGACAAACATGAATTCAAAGTGAATCCATCCTCTTCTCAACTGATTCCAAGCCTCATTGAATCGGTCTCCATTGGTCTTCTTCCTCCTCCCCATCTTCCAACGTTGCTGGAAATGTCGCGTATCAGCTCACGTATGGTCTTGACAGCGTCGGCAATGGCGTTGTCATCTCCGCTCAGCAGCACAACGCGGCCAGTCGACTTTGGAGCGCAGTGACCTGAAATTCTCTTTCATTATTCTTCATTCACATTTTGTGCCCGTTCTTCTTCTTTTACGATAGAACTCTAAGCAGGAGTATTGACTATACTACCGTACTATATCTTTCAATTTTGACTATACTACCGTACTATATCTTTCAGTTTTGACTATACTACCGTACTATATCTTTCAGTTTTGACTATACTACCGTACTATATCTTAAAAAATTATTTTATTTAATAAAAAACCGACAACTTAATCGCTATAACCATTCACACCTACAGTATCATAGGAAAAGTAAACGTTTAAAAACATTCTGAGCCCCCCCCCCACATCCCACTTAATAAATAAAATGCATTTTCAGAATAACCTTTAATAATAGAGTACCTCGGTTATCTTGAGTGGCCGGGGTGGCCGAAGTCATCTCCGACTTCACTGAACGGCCGCTGTCTTGGCGCCGCTTTCCATTCGTTCTGGAATACAGAATGTTCTATGCCCTTGAAATTATAAAAATAAATAATTTTAAGATGAAAATCGAGAAGAAATTCAACAGTTCCCTAAGAAGAACCTACTAAAGATGCGAAAAGGTAAAAAAAAAATCGTCAAAATATACCCGGGTGATACAGGAAGAATATAATCACGATAAATCGATTACTAATAAGTATTAATTACATCGCTCCGATATAAACATTCTAAAAGGAAATGAAAATATTCCCAACAAATCCCACCGCTTCGTCATTAACTTTCTAAAAGCAAATTTTAAATAATAAAAATAAAACACATTCTCAAGGGAATCTTTAAATAAATATTGTCTTGATTTAACTTGAAATAACTAAATAACTAGTAGTTACGCCAACTAATATCCCAACATTCACAAAGTACCTTAAATAAGGAAAAATACGCTGCTTTCAAACTAAATCATACCCACAATCACAATATCCCACGTTAGGATATTCAGACGCAACAAAAAAAAAATAAAAAAATTAGACAAATTTAACGTTAAAAATTTAGAATATCCAACCGTTGATTTCATTAATAAACAATAAAAAAAGATTCACTCGATTCCCCATAATTCAATATCCATACCCGAAAAAGGAAACAAAAGTTTCGCTCCAACATTAATCGGCTAAAAGGAAAATCATGTTAAAACTATTCCCAAAAAATGCATTATCAAATGAATCTTTAAGAAAGATTACCTTGATTTTATCATTAAAAACTGCTGGATTTTCATATTATGTGAAACCAAGTTAAAGAAGATCAAAATACCCACCCCGTTTTAAACAAAACTAAACAACTGTAATATTAGACAAATACAAATAGAGCCAAAAGGTGATGTCTAACCATTGGAGGGTAAGTTGCGTCCCTAGGCGCCGGCGGATGAGTCCTCCGGTGCTTCCGCGTAGTCGCCACTACAAAAAAGGTTAAATTGAATCGAATATCTTAAAAAAAAAGGATAAAAGAAAAAAAATTCATTTGCTTTCCAACTATACAATATGCATACTCGACCTTAGAAAAGGAAAACAAAAGTATCAGCAAATGTAAAAATAATCTGAAAGCTATTCCCAAAAAGCATGCACGGTCGAATGAACCGTTAAGAATGATAGCCTTGATTTTTATTCTAAAACAGCTACTGGATTTCAATCCAATGCAAAACAAAATTAAATAAGAACAAAATGACTACACCATTTTCAAATAAAACAAAACACTTCGAACACAGTTAAACAAATAAAAATAAACCTAAAAAGTAATTTCATACCGTTGGAGACGGCATCGACCCTAGCGCCAGTAGTCGTCGCTGCCCTGGTGCTTCATTTCGATGCCGTTGTGAGGATGGCGGGACTACAATCGAAAGGAAAACATATAAGCAAATATCCGTCGTCAAACATTAAATAAATAGAAAGAATACTTGCAGAAAACCTAACAGCAATCCATGAAAATAAAAGCCACAGTTTTACCGAGGAATTTCGAAATGCGACAATTAATTTTTTGCACGGTGCACTGTGCAGTACGGCGCACCTAATGACGTAGTGATTAATTTTCCGGCGACCATTAGTGATTATTTGCACGGTTCACGTAATTTAAAATCAGGTGAACCGTGCAAAAATGTAAAATTACGTACAAATAATCAAATATGGTCTAATGTACTATGTATTCATCACTCCGTAATTACGTGCACTGAGTAGAATGCACTGTGCAAAATATTAACTGCACGCGTTGCGGTCGCGTCGCAGCTTTAATAAATGGCAAATGAAGCTCATTCAGTGCTATGCAAGATTCCGGGTTCATGTTATTGTTTATGCTTTTTCTTTTTTCTTGACCTGTTATTTTTCTGATAACTGTACACTTTAAGAGATGTTAGACGCTTGGCGCCACCTCCCCTGCCGACATCGACGCCGCGACATCCTGGCGCGACTATCCCGACGCACCGCTTTGAGGTTTTGGTATTCTCTTTGATATTTGTTTTTTTTTATATACGTTTATTTTATGATTTATGATTGGTCATATCCCCGGGCAAAAGTAGAGATTGTTTTGCTCGTTATTCTTTTGAGCAAATTGAATCTTTTGAAGTTTTGGTTTTTATTTGTCACCATCAAGTGACTTGCTAAACAGGCTAAATTTAAAGTCATTTTCGCTTTTATTCTAGTTATTGTTAGAGGTCACTTTTAAATTCAATTTTTTTTAGTTATCATGCCACACCCTAATTGGCTTGAATAATATAATTTTTTATCCAAAACCTTTTATAATGAGCGATACTTGGCAATTATTTTTCAGAAAGTTCTAAGAAAAACATTTTCCTTCTGTATTTTTCTTCCAAATCATATCGCTCTCACTTTTTTTCAGTTTGCACCCTTCATTTCCCTACATAAGCCTATGACTTTCAGTTCGTGACTGGTGATCTCTCGTTCAACATCTTGGCTGGCGTGCGGAAGCAGCTTCAGGAGGATGAAGACGAAGAAGCGCAGTAGAAGGGTGACACTCCGACTACAGGCTCGCTCAAGAGGTTTTAGCCATAAAAACTTATTGTTCTTCTTAAACCTTTCACCCAGTAGATAGATATGTCTGACCCATGACAGCCTTTTAACCCCAGGACCACCATTCTTTATTTTCGGGGAGCCACAAATTCGGCTTCCTCGCCTCAAATAATTTCCACGGAGAAAATTTATGGCAAATTCCGCTGCAATTAACCCGCGGAGTGCTTTTCGGTAGGGGTACGACCAATATCAGATTAAATTCATATCGTGACGTTTTTAAAAATTTCCATGAGTTACGGTATTTATACGGTATATGGCCTTTTTGCTCCAAACTACGTGTACATCATTTCATTTTTGTTATTTTTAATGGAGAACGCGAATTTACTGTTAATATTTCTCGTTTAATTTATTTCAAACAAAACAGCAATGATGTGATATACACCCTGTTTGGAGCTAGAAGGTCATATACCGTATACTTACCGTAACTTGGGAAAATAACAGGATAAGAAATCACGGTCACACCTTTTTATGAAGTTTTCGTAACATTAAATAGTATTCTTGTTTCAGATTTTTTTTTAAATAATATCTCCTTTCATTGACAGGAAGGCGTGCGTGTCTGCGTCGATCTGAACAAGTACCAGATCCATCTGCTCCTCCCTTTCAAGATTGACCCAAGCGTCACATGATATTCGTAAGCAAATTATTGACATGGTTTTGCGGTTTTATTCCGATTTTCTTTACATTCAGTCCACTCTTGTTGAAAATTCTTTTAAAAAAAAAGTCAATAATGTAACTTTTATACTCATATTTCAGCAAGAGACGGCTGTCTTGCTCGAATCGTGGCCTCGACGGCATGGACGTGTAGGGGAGTGCCGCCGGAGATGGACAACCGGGGCCAGTTTGAACAGGTTATGCTTTATTATTGTTTTTCCGTTGTCTATTATTATTTCTTAAGTTAAATCGATTGGATGTTTTCTTGGGTTATAAAATCTTTCATTAATGTGCATTTGTTGGCTAATAGTTTTCATTGTTTCTGCTTTGCCAAAAATAATTGATATGTAAATGAACGAGAATCTATTTCAAGAGGTGATGCTAGTGCCGCCGGTCCTCGCCGTGGTTTCTTTGGTCGATGATGGTTCTGGCAGCGGCGAACCTGGCTACGGCCCTCCTCCTTCGTGAATCTTGCGTGGCCAGGGATTCTCACTGATCAAGTCATACGAGGCCATGCATCTCGCAGCTGGAAGAGTTACCTATTCCAGTCATGATGGCCATTCTAGTGGCTGGTATGTTAACCTTGCTAGCATGTATCAACTGATTTCTAGAATGTTGTAATGATTGTTATATTGTAGAAGCAGTCCTGTTTCATGACTGATCTAAATATTTTTTTTTGTTTCCTATCTGTTATATAACGATGCATATGTGAATTTAGTGATGCGAGGAGGGCTAAATCCTATTTTAGTAGGAATGTTGTGCCATGAGCCTTTTTTGGGGTCAAAAAAATGATTTGCCTTTTTTAACGGCCGTCAAAACGGCCATCCATTATTTACAGCCGTTAAAATTGGCTTGCCACTTTTGAAGGGTCAAAAATTTGGCTTGCCACTTTTGAAGGGTCAAAAATTTGGCTTGCCACTTTTGAAGGGTCAATAATTTGGCTTGCCACTTTTGAAGGGTCAAAAATTTGGCTTGCCACTTTTGAAAGGTCAAAAATTTGGCTTGACATTTTTTCTGCCCGCTGAATCTGCCAAGTTGCCATTTTTGACGGCTGTCAAAATTGCCAAGTTCCTCGGCCGACAGCCGCTTCCTCGTGGCACGTTTAACAGCTGTTAAAAATGGCAAATCCTTTTGCCAATTCTGATAGCTGTTTATTTTGGCTGTGACATTTTTTATAAGTGAAGGGCTTGCCAAAACCGTTGAAATTTTGAACATATGCAAATTGCGCCATGGAAAATTTGGAGGCCGTCAAATTTGGCATGCTATGAATCCACTTTTTAAGACCTCTATTTTTGCCACGCCAAATTATTTTCCTGTTAAATATGCCGAAGCCGGGTTGTCAATCATTAGGACACATTTCTGTGGCTCAGCCATTTTCTTCGCTTGTACATTGTGCCCGTCATTTTATTAACCGTCTTATTTGTCATGACAAGTTTGAATCAATGAATAAAATACTGCCACATTTGCTTGTGTGTTTTACCTTCCAAATTTGGCAAAAAAAACAGCTTAATCGAAAATTGCAGAAAAAAACCAAACTTTTTAATTCACACTGTCTTATATGCAGAGAGCGACGAAAACGAGCCTCATGATGTTGCAGGAGACCTTGAGTGGCGAGCGGCTGATCGAAAAATCCGGAAAGCCATTGCGTTGCATTCCAAGCAGAAAAGTTGTTCTTGACGTGTTGCAGAGCTGAAAATTGGATGAGAACTTTTTTTAAATTGTGAAACAAGCGCCAGACTTTTTTTTAATTGTGAAACAAGCATAATGAAAGATAAATAATAAAAAAATGTCTAAAAGAGTCAGAACGTTTCCTACAAAGCAAAAATTAAAGTACAAAAAACATTCAAAACAACTATATCAATCGCTCGTTGAGTGTTCTTTTCGTATCGAACAAAAGGCGATCCAGTCAGGGCAAGCGCGTTCAGCTATGGAAATATTACTGTTTGTATTTATTGAGTTTAATATGAATTTGGCAACTAAAGGCAACAAAGCAATTATATCAAATTATGCGTTTCTTAATGAACGTATGTTGATTTGGTTTGCATATTTAGATTCATGAACTCCTGGTTTACCATGATTAACAACTAGAATCTCACGATAGTAAGGAATCATACCCATAGGTGGCCGGCCCAATTTCCCTAGGCACTGAGCCGTGCCCAAGAAATATTGGGCCTTCCCGTAGGCTCAATTGGGCCTTTAACTCAGAAATTCTCGGCAAATGGATGGTAAAGGCGTTAAATTTAAATTTTTTTAAGTATTAGAAATTGGATTATATATACTAAATATGGTAATAAGTACATCAAATCACTTAATTTAAGTGGAAATTTATTATTAAATTTTTCCGAATTTTTTTTACACTAGAAAGTAAATGTTTAAATCTGTAAATGGAGCGTGGCCCAAAATTACAAGGCCCAGAAATTTCCGGCCGGACCGGCCCAAAACTTTTTGGGCCCCTTCCCACCTCTGTTTTGCATTTTATTTGGACCATATTGGCGCAGTGTCACTTTGCATTTAATGACAACGCGCAAAGTTGATGCCAAGAAAATGAAAAAAAAAATTGTTTGAGGCTTACAGCTTCGCTATAGGGACGTGTTACTGGTAGATAATGTTAAAACCCGCGTGCGTAAATCTAATTATGCAACCCATGTCGACATGCATTCATCAAGAAACACACAATTTGATCGGACATTGTGGAACTTTCCTAGAGTTCGAAAGTTGAAGCATCGCTGGTTCTTGGACGATACTGTATGGATTAGTTATAGACTGACCAATGAATTGCCAAGCATGGCCGGATAGGGAGCGATAATATCAGCATTCTTCTCCTCGACAAGTGCCAGCAGCTGTGACATTGATCTAATATATAATAGATATAATTTGTTAAATGAGATCACAAGGAAAAAAACTCCTACCACGAAGTCCCTGCCCGCTAGGTAAACAGTACGGTGTGAACAATCCAGAGAAATGTGATACTGCTCTTCTCACTCTCTACACAAAAATTTGTGGTTTCAGCAGTTAAGAAAACTCGGCCAGTCTTGTTTACGTGCAACATATGCACAGGGGTGGCCGGCCCCGGCCCCGGCCCCAGGCCCCGGCCCCCGGCCCCGCCGGGGCCGGGGCCGACCCTGGGGGCCGGGGCCGACCTCGGGGGCCGGGGTCGGGGCCGGCCCCCAGGGTCGGCCCCGGCCCCGGGGGGGATGCTGACAATAAAAAGCTTTAACCAAAACCACTATGACAACAACGGGAAAAACTATTTGTCGTGTGAAGTAGTCGGTAAGTTTGGAGCGCCGGCAGCTAGTAAGTGACGAGTGGAAGGCAAAAATGAAAAAAAGCCACTGGGCGGTAAGTGACAGGAAGGGGGGTAAAGAGAGGGTGAGAGAGAGAAGGAGAGTTTCGGGCCTTCTTTGTGCACAACATACATATGTACATACATATATGTCTATATTACAAGAGCATTTACTATCTGCAAGAAAGAATGCTCACACGTAAAATACCCTCCCCCATTCTCTCTCTCTCTCTCTCTCTCTCTCTCTGGCTCTCTCTCTCTCTCTCTCCATCTCTCACTCTTCATCTCTCGCTCTCTCCTTCTCCCTTCTTCTATCGTACTGCTTCTCTCTCCTTCTCTCTCCATCTCCCTGTCCAGCTCACTTCTCTCCATCTCTTTCTCTATCTTTAACATTCTCTCTCCTTCTCCTTCTCTCCCTCTCGCACACACACTCTCTCTCCTTCTCTCTCATTATGTTTAATTCTTCATGTTCACAAACACAACAGAAGGTGGCAACGTTCTATAGCCTTTAGTTTCGGTACATCTTTACTCAGCTATCATATGACTTACCAAAGTAGTTTTCTCTCTTTCTTTTCCTGATGCGAGAAGACTCTGAACGTGCCTCTTTCTCATCACACCTTGCACAAATGGAGAGAACATGAATTCTTAAGAGAAGCAAGCACACTGCGCTTCGTTGTCCAAGCCAACTTTTCATTCTTAAAACGAATGACAGAAGTTTCGGAAATGATGTAGACGAATAAGACAGTGGTGAAATTTCTCGTGTTTTCGGGAAGTAATCAGACTATTTTGTTGCATTGCGCCCGTTCATTCTTATTATCTAATTCTTCTGCCATTTGCATCCACCTACATATACATGCATATATGTACATACATATGTACATATGTATGTATATACATATGGAGCCACCTAATTCGAGAGACAGGAGATCTCGCAAGAATTTCGAGTCTTGAATAAGACAAACGACCACAGAATTTTCCATCTTTCAAGCACAATAATTTCATCAGCACAAAGAGCGCATTGAACGGAGAATACGCGCTCCTTGCATATAATAGCAGAATGGCGCCCGCGTAAACACATGATTGAATGGCCAGACCCGAAACGGACTACTTACTACAAACAGTGTCTATCCCACTCACAAGTTTTTCAGGCAATTTGTTATGAAGCGTGAATGTGTCTCAATTGTCTTATGAAGTGACCCCGCACCCCGCCGTTTAATTCTCATTGTCAGACATTTAAAAGGTTGGTAGTCCCGTTTGTCGGCACCAAGTTTCAGGAGAGCGTAAATAGGAACTTGGGCAGAAGCATGCGAGTCTCTGAGCCGGAGAAGGTCGTCGCTCTGTTGAGCGACAGCGAAACGAGGCCGTGTTCGGCGATTCTCCAAAGGGCCTCCTCGTCGCACCTTCCTGCAGTGAGATCCAACTCAACTCAAGTATTTCTAGAATCCTTGATAAGAGGAGGATGACATGTTTTCCTAACACTCGTAAGTTCTTTTTATTTTTGACGCCCAAAATTTTATGTACAATAATGCTTATGAATGCAAAGAAATCCCTTGCAAAATGAAAACAACGTTGCTACATGTCGTAATTATTATCAGAAAGAGTTTCCAAAACTATCGGAAAATTTATCTGAAAAAAAGAATTGCCTCGTAAACATAAAGATCCCGCTGCTGAACATGCGAGCGAGAGAGAGTTTCTTGATTCAGCAGATCTTGGAGCTGGATGGCGGCGAAGATTGCATTGCAGGGCGCGGAGGGGACGCGGACGCCGGCCGGAATCCAGAGAGAACACTGCAAACAGACGCCTACCATCTCAATTAACATCGAAAAGTGGAAAATGTGGCGACGACGAATTAATATAATTCAGAGAAATAAAGTAATCAGCAGTTCACGCGTAATAATAATAATACATTAATGAAAACACAAGCGGTTGGGAGCCTAAGCTTTCGATTTCTCAATTACATCTTAGCTTTCGATTTTTTTTTTGGAGAGGAGGGTCAAGACATGACCTCGCTTTCATGTGTAGACATTCAGGATATACATGTCCTCTTATTTTTTAGCAACTAGCTCCATTTTGTTGGTATAACATCCTTTCGCTGTGAACAATATACTCTTAGGTTCATGCCCGAAGCGATGCGAGGTGTTTTTCTCGCAAGAAACAACTTTTCCTACCAGAAAATACGATAATAAGTATAATTGAGACAAGATTTCACAGGGAAGTCGATCAATAAATCTTGTAAGATGGCTCAATTTCCTCGAAAGAAGATCCGCTCAACTTTGCCATCCTGTCATACTCGCGGTGATTCATCGTTCTTACTGGTCACACATTTAATAATTACATTTTAAATCTGCCAAAAGTTTTTGCATACAACGCATAACTATTACTCGAGAATTGTATTATTAGATATGTAACTTTGTTACAACCCTGTCCACTACTTGTTTGCGAACCGCAGTCATGAATCACCGTTACCTTTCATCTTGCATTCACCCACTGGGCCCAGTCCCTGATTATGGAATAAATGTTGAACGATGAACTTTGAACTTTGTTCTAAGATCCGTTTTCTTCCTCTAATTTAAATCCAATAGTGTTGATGAAGAAGATTACTTCGGAGCCCAAAATATATAAATGTACATTAAATTTAAAGGAAGTGAAACTGACCGAATCATTATGGTTGACCGTGTACAATGTTCATTGTCCGCCTTTTGACATCGCCATATGCGATATCTCTCGAGTAAACGATATACGAAAAAAATATACCTGAAAATCTCTCTGTTCATATCCATATAAGATGTTCAACCTTGCTATTCACTCTCCATCTCAATCCTTCATCCATTTGTACATTATAAAATATAGAAGCTTTGACGCTTGTTAAAAAGCAGGATTCAAAGCTAGGGATGCTTTCACACTCGGCCGATTTGCTCCTCATATCAGAAGTCAACATGGTGCGCAGCCAATAGTGATGGACAGAGATAGAGCGCAAGAGTGAGAGAGAGGAAAGAGAGCCATTTTCTCTCTCAGCCTATAAATTTTCTCCCTCCCTTCCTCAACCCCCCTCCTCCCTACCATACTGCCTCTCTGCACACCGATTTCCGCTTCAACTTCCAACCATCTTGGCATAGATACATATATCTCGCAATCCAATCCGCAAACGAGGTAGCTATTAGGCGCGCTTTCTTCCACTTGCACAGGAGTCTCTCTCTCTCCACCTCGGCCAGATCTTCTCCCTCCATTCATCTTCCATCTACTCTTTTTTCGTCCATCTCAGCAACATCGTCGTCGAATCGTTTCCGATGTGGATTAACACGCATTTCCGCTAGATGAATGGAGAGAGAAAGAGAAAACGAGAGAGAGAAAGAGAGAGAGTTAGGGAGAAAGAGAAAGAGGGAGAAAGACGATTCCATGCGCAAAAGAGACCCTGATGCGCTCCGAAAAAGCTTTCCGCGCGGCAGAATCCAAGTGTTGTGCCAGCGGCAGCTGCTACAGGCAAGGCTGGAAGGAGACTCTCCAACCACCCACCGTAGCCAGAGACTATCAAAATGACATTTAGTATATATCTTCTGCGACATCCCATACTCACTCCTCATCTATTGTACCCCTGGACGAGATTTCCAATCAACTTTATAATTCGACATGCGCCTCTTCGCCACTCCGCAATGCATTAATAAGCGTGAAATAAGAGGAATTGTTCGTTTTCGTGTTTAGTGTGATAGATGTCATGTAATAAACAGGTCGATATTGATGAATATTTCAGTGGGAGAGAGAGGGAGAGCGAAATACATACATGCGTTTGAAAAAATATGCTCTCGATATTGCTTCAAGAATGAAGAATCCAATAAAAATATATAAAAATTGACTCTGTTAGAAGGCTTCGTCAATCCGGACGTGTCTCTATCACCCCTCGTCCACCACCGGCCAACCACCCGCCGCCCTCCTCCCTCTCTCAGCCATGGTGCAGTGGCTGCTGCTGCGACTGCTGCTGCTCATCTCCATGTCCTCCCTGTCGACGGCGACCGCATACGTATGTGATGAAATTTGTTGTTATGCTTCAGCAAAGACACGCGGCGGGTCGCCTTTTAAAAGCCATTTTAACGCCACTAATGGGTCCTTCTGCATAGTTCTCTATTCTGATAAAGAAAGGGTTATGTTCGAAAGCATGAATACAATATTTGAAAATATTTATCTATTTAGTGTACACTACGACAAGTTATAAACGAGAAATAAAAATAATTAATAATTACTTAGCAATTAATTAATCAGTGAATTAATTAATTAATTAATTAATTAATTAAAGCAATTGACGACGCTCAACTCTGGCGGCGTCGTCAAGATTGGCCATCTCCAGCCGTCACGGCCGTCGATCGCGAACGAGCCCGACGTGCTGCGCATGTGCGCCGGCGATCTTCGCGAACGGAACTTCTTGCCCGCCAACTACACTCTCGAGTACGGTAGCCAGCAGAAGGCACACTAAAATAGACTCAACTGGGACTTTGTAATGTTCCTCTTTAGACTCTTATAGGCGAATTCCTTGTATGATCATTAATTTTTTTTTCTCTCTTTCTCTATTCTTTCCCAATAGTGTATATGTAAACCGTCAGCAACTTCTCCTTCCCACCAACTACACTTTGGAGTACGGTAGCTAGCAGAAGGCACACAAAAAATTTGGCTCGCACTCGATACCGTACTCGTCTAGAGTTACACCGAAAATAAATTATCAGTAAAACACGCTTCACACAGAGTAATCACGATGGAGAGCTGCAATCGTTTCTCGGGCGTCGAGAACGCCGCCTACCTCCACTACCTGAAGAACGCGACCGTCTACTTCGGACCCGGCTGTAATAACGGTAGCCAAAATGAGTCTATATCTACATATACAGTATACCTGTCAATGGCAACAGCGTCCCGCGCGGCTATAGCGGCCGCATGCTAAATGATGCAAGCGTGGTACCCGTTCTATGAAGAAGCATTTTGCGTCAAGACATTATGTTTTTTTTAATGAATTTCAACGACTTTTGGTTGTATGTTACCCAAATTCTCTCTATTGCGTTCATTCGGATATATTTAAAAAATATATGCATATATGTAAATATTTTTACAGAAATGCTCGTGATTGGCCGCCTCGCGCCTCGCTGGAACGTGCCGATCATTGCGCACATGTCTGGAGATGACGCACTCGCTGATCGCAGGGCTAGTCTTCTCTCTCTCTCTCTCTTTCTCTCTCTCTCTCTCTCTCTCTTCTTCTCTCCCTCTCATTCTCTCTTTCTTTCTCTCTCTCGCTCTCTCTTACATTCTTTCTCTCTTTTCCTCTGTATACCCTCTCCTTCTTTTAGGTCGTTCTTCTTTGATTCTTCTGTTCACATTTGCCAATTTCGAGAAAAGAGTTGCGATATGTTAAGATTAGAAAAAAAAATGCATTAAATTTTTCTCAAAAAATTCCATATCCTTTCACAGGAGTTCCCGACGCTCGGTTCGGTTGCGCTGACGTCTGCGACAGAAATGGCTCGCGCCACGTACGCCTTTCTCGCGCTCAACAACTGGAAACAGGTGTTTATCTCTCTCTCTCTCTCTCTTTCTCTCTCTCTCTCTCCCTCTCTTACTAGGTATCATTACTTTTTTTTATCTCTAATGCAATCTCTCGTTTGTATATTTGCCATTTAGACTTTAAAAAATGTACAAAATGCAGGAATGAACAGTAAAGATGAGCAAAAAACAGTATCAAACATACATAGGTCGCATTCGTGAAACCGACGCGAGATGCCGAACGCCTCTCGTTGCATCCGCTCACCAAGCTGCTTAAGACGAAGAATATCAAGGTGTGCACAGAGGAAAGAGCACATGAGACAGAGAGACTTAACTACAATAGTCACGTGAAATTGAAATAGATTGCGGTTTAGTTTAGTGTTTTTTTAGTAAAAGTATATAAAAAGACAATATAAATTTAATCGAAGAAACAATAATTAATAATAGTAATAATAATTATTATTATTATAATTATGATAAATTTAAGAAAACATGAAAATTTGCAAGGTGAACGCGATCGTGCAAATTGATCGCTTCGCGTCTGCCGAAGAGATCAGCAGTAGCGGTGCACTCGCTGAACTCGCAGCAAACTCGCGAAGTCAGCTAATCATCAGCTACACTTTACTTTATTTCTAAATTATTTTGTTTCATTTTTATTCTTGTTATTGTGATTATTATTACTATTATTTTTAGTTTGCTTTTTATCGTGTATTATTATTATTATTATTATTATATAATTCTTCTTACCATTTAAAAGTTAAAACAGTAAAAAGTAGGAAAAAAGGAAAAGCACATATGAGATAGACCATCTTCTACTCGTCAGTTATCATTGTCGAAATCGGCCTCGACCTCCAGACGGCCACACAGTTCATGCTCGCCGTCAAGCGAGCCAACATGAAGACGGAGGAGTACGTCTACATCATGCCGTGGCTGTCACACGTAAGCACGCTCTTTGATGACCTCTTTAAGCCCAACTCGAACTTTTATGACCTTAGAAAATTATGACATGTATGACCCCTTTAGACCCCCACTCTAATTTTGATGACCTTTTTTTAGCACTAATGGCTAGTTTTGACGACCTCTTCAAACCCAAATTGCACATTGATGACCTCTTAAACAGGAAGCAATGCTCTCTTCTTCGCGCTTTTGATTCTTCCATTGCTATGCGCATTATTGTCACACCCCAGCATTGTCCAGAAGTGTACCAAATTTTTTATGACCTATTCAGACCGCAGCTTGCACAGTCACGATCTATTTAGACGCCAATGAGCATTCCTAATAAGATCTTTAATTTTGCTCTTCCCCTCATAATTTACTCGTAAACATCCAGCTACGACAGAGCAGATTCATATGCTTCCACTTTCCAAGGGTGTAGACACTCTTTTCGGAGAATCTTTCAACTTTACGCGACATGATGAAATGGCATCGGATACATGTACATATATGCCGTTTCCTCTTCATGAAAGCGATGCGGAATTAGCGGGAGCTGGGAGTTGAGAGGGGGGAGACATATTCGGCGACAACACATTAGCCTTCTTCATGCTTTCGTAGTCTCCTAACTTGGCCTCCTCTCACGTCCTGACTCCTAATCCTTAATGTATGCACATATGCATATCTACTAATGCTGCCTGAGAGCGTGGCAAAAGGGGCAGCTCCTCACCACTTGGCTACCGTATTTGTACATATATGTTAGGAAAGACATGAGAAAGAGATTAAGCGAGTGAATCTTTCAATTTAAAAGACGGAGAGGCAGGCGTTGAAATCATGAAAACGCTGATGGAACAAAGTGCATACATACATCCTGATGACAAATTATTAGGTCGCAGCATTAAAAACTTATTTAAATGAATCAATCTTGTTTCATGTACTCCATGGACGTTGCTTTTTGCTGCCCGTTGCCCTAGCTCATAGAAAAGGTTTTGACCAGAACAATCAGTTGACGATGATCTGTGGACATTATTAACTATATTGATTTATTCAGCATAATTGTTGAATATCTCAGGAAACCGACTACAAGCCGTGGGAGGCAACGAACGTCGACAAGCAAGAAGTGAAGATCGCCTTCGATCACTCGATCGTCATCACGGCGCATGGCTATGACCAAAAGTTCTACGAGGACTTCAAGGACAAGTTCGCGCAGAAGACCGGCATCGTCAGCACGCACGTGCGTACTCTTTACACACATTGTGTACTTTATAACGACACAGCAAAAAGTCACGTTTGAATTCGCGCCTTTTTCCCTGTTTCAAGGACGTGCGAGAGAGAGAGAGAGAGAACACGTGGAGACAAAATAAGTCGCGACTGGAATGTGGTTGCTGCTCCCCCAAACACTTCGATGCCTTTTGATGCATAGAAAATAGTAAACCTCAAAAATATATAAAACTCAAAAGATATAGTTTATGAATAAAAGTATTTATTTTTTCTACACTTTAGTTCGCCACCCTTTCGTATATGTCGCTCTACGATGCACTCTTCCTGTACGGACTCGCGCTTCGCGATGCATTCGAGGAACTCGGCGGCTATGACGTCCACCAGAACGGCTCGTACATCTGGCAAAAGATGACGAATAGGCAGTTCATTGGTGAGGGACAGATTGAGAGAGTGAGAAAGAGGGAAAGAGAACGAGAGAGAGATAAATATCGCGATAACGATATGATATTGTGTAAAATGATAGTTTCAGAGAAAGCATGCTAAAACTTTGCGAGATAACATGACGAGCAAGCTGCAAGAAATGGCATGAAAAGAAGCGCTGCGGCAATGGCATAGGCAATAGAATTGTGATCAGCTTGGCAGATGAATTTGAGGACGAAGGAGAGAGAAAAATATGAAAAATAGTGGTTTATAAAAAAATCAATACGTCTTCTTAACTTCAGGCACGACGGGACAAGTCCTGATGAACAACAAGGCCATTCGTGTGCCCTCGTACGCGACCTACTTCACGACGAACGGCAGCCTCGAGATTGTCGTCGAGCTTGAGGCGAATACAATATTTCTGGCAACAACAACAACAACATGAAAAAAGCCTTGCTTAAAGGACTACTCGAAAGAGTACAATCCTGGACTGTTCTTTAAAGTCTAAACCACGGCCAACTGGGTAGGGGGCTCTGAGGGCACGCAGCTGCTAGCCATAACATCACTGATCAAGCCGTTTTCAGGCTAAGCTCGGAGACTCCTTGCAATGCCAGCGGGACGAGGAGCTCTGCTCCGAGCACGTCGCTCACGAGATTCGCCAGCTCTACTGGCACAGCCATAATGGTTTGGCTCCGCGGAGAAAATATGCATTTGAATTCGCGCCTGATTTTTAATTGGCGCGAATTCAAATAAGAATTTTTCTAATTATGACGCAATAATGTCTCTTGAGGAATGATGCCGGCCGACCGTCCCGACTGCGGCTTCACCGGATCCGACTGCGACTACACGGCGTACTATGCGCTCGCGGGTGCAGCCGCCTTCCTGTGCACGTGCTGCCCGCTCGCCTACTTCATCTACATCAAACAGCTCAGTAGTCTTCACACGAAATACCACCCCCTCCCTCGCACACCAGATCCAACAGCTGTCCTTTCTATACCGGTATATCTACATTCATACATAATAGTATGCAGGGTAACGAGCACGGGTAACCCCCATTCCCCAATCAAAGTATTGCCCTCTCTCCGTTCCATCAAAAAGTTCAAAAAATATATACACATGATGAGATTAAATGACAATCTATGCAGGAAAGAGCGTCAGCTCTACGACATGACATGGCGCATTCCGCGCGACACGATCCGCCTCATTGACGCGTCAAAGATGGTAAGTGGCGACATGGAGATGGCCCGAGGGAGCATCGGAAGTATTCGTAGGCGGTGGCGGGTGCACAAGAGAATATCACACTTGGCTTAACATTGCCGACATTGTCACAAGCAAAATTGTCACGGAAGACGTGACAATTCTTTTCCTAAAGTTTTTTTTTTAATAAGTTGCACCCGCCGCCGCCGTCGCACACAAGAAGCAAGGGCAATTTCTTCTGCGCTTTTGATTGTTTCGCCAATGCTATATACAAAATATTGTTGCGCATGTCAGCATTGTATCAAGAAGTGTTGCAAGGGAGACGAGGCGAATGAAGATAGACACACAAAAAAGAGAATAGAAGCCTTTGCTTCCTGTGTGCGCCTGCTGCTCCCCTTTCCCTCTTGCGATGTCTCTGTGTGCATCCATTGAGAAGTCGGAGACGTCTTCCGTGCCTTCCAAGTCGCACTCGTCCGGCTCCTTCTCAGGGAGTTTGGGCTCCAAACAGAATGGACTCATATCTGCGAAACAGGTTCGTAAAGTTTTCATTGTTATGACAATGTTGATATTAGAAGAAGATGAGATAGAAAGAAAATCCTATCTCACCTCTTAAAATTACAACTCAAAAGAGTACAAATTAAGCGACTAAAAATAAAAAAAAAGTATGCAGATTAAAAGAGTACAAATCGAAAGAGTACAAATTAAATGTGTAAATTCAACTTAAGGCGACCTGCAACGGCGTCCGACTTGCCATCAAGCGCTTCTCGCAGATTCGCAACATCAACTTTCCAAAGCACGAGCTACGCGAGCTGAAAGAGGTAGGTTAATTAATTTATTAACAAAACGAATTACTCCTTTTTATTCATTACGTTCTCATTTCTCTAAAAATAAAAAAAAGAGTGAAACTAAAACAATTGACTCTAGTTACCACACTTTTCTATTAAGCTCAAACTCATCGAGAACGAGAATCTCAACAAGTTCTACGGCATCAGCTTCAATCAGCAGAACGAGTTCATCGTCATGTGGATCCTGTGCACCCGTGGAAGTCTCGAAGTAATTAATTAAAATATCAATTCATAGGAAATATCTGGCGAATAAATGAATATATAGTGCATATAAATAGTAGCAGGAAAATCCATACTTTTCGTGGACGTCTCGAGGTTGGTGTTCCGAGATGAATTATTGGCGAATAAATGAGCAAGTAGAATAAATGACCGAGCAAAAATCCACACTATTCTATTGCAGGATGTCCTCTTCAACGAGGAGCTCAAGCTCGGACGCAATTTTCAGGCGTCCTTTGCAAAGGATGTCGTGAAGGTCAGTAATGTTGTGGATCTTGTGTGTATTACTAGAATTGCATTCATTGATGTAATTATGCATATTAAGAGAAACAAAAATCAAGTTTGATTTCGCGCCTTTTGGCCTGACCATGAGATTAGTGCGAGAGAGATTGAATGTGTTTAAGAGAGACGTAACAAGAATAGTGAGGAACATGCAAAGACGTTACGGTGGAGCTCCTTTCAAGGGTCTCGCCTTCCTGCACACGTCGCCCGTGCTGATTCATGGCATGCTCTGCGTCCAGAACTGCCTCGTCGACTCGAACTGGACGGTGAAGCTGTCCAACTTTGGCACCGAGTACGTCATCTCCGAGAAGCTCTACCAGCACGAGATCAAGCCGATCGCGACCGAGGGCGAATCGATCGACGAGTCCAATCGATACGTCGACCGAAGTATCCAGCGAAGTCTCCGCCCCCGCACCCAGCGACCCTAGAAAAGCTTTTGATTTTTTTTCTTTTCCTTTTTTCCTTTTTTCTTTCTTTCAATTCTCCTCTCCTCAATTCTCCCACTGTTCCTTGCACGGCCCATTTGCAATTGTAAGAGCTAGCAATACACTCTCTATTTTCTACGACCTCATCATTATTCTATCAATCATTTGTTGCCACTTGTTTTCGTTGGTCAAAAAACTTTCTTTAAAAATATGCTTTCGTTCTATAGAAAAGAACTTGGTGAAATCACCCCGCGAAGTTCTTCTTACTTAGTCTTCTGTCGTACTATTTCAACACACCTTCTTTTTGTATGAATTATTCTCTCCATATATGTTTCTCTGTTTATCTATCCCTCGTCGCATCCCTCTCCTCCTTTCAGAATACATCCAACAAGCGCCCGAGATCATCCGTGAGATCGTGACACGTGGCGCACTCGCGCCCGGCAGCCAGCCGGCTGACATCTACGCACTCGGAATGGTTAGTGCTATGGAGGAAGGCTAAGGATTAAGGTTAAGGATTAAAAAAGAACTAAGGCTAAGGATTAAAGCTAAGGATTAACTTTTAGGATTAAGGATAACGATTGAGGTTAATGATTAAATTGATTTATGCTATGTTTGAAGGATAAACGTAGTATTTGCGTTGAAACAAGCGATTTCAAAACAACAACTTAAGACTTCCAGGTCGTCTACCAGATCCTTTATCGTGTCGAGCCGTTCCACGAGCGTGGCAAAAGTACCGCAAGTAAGCGATAAGAGAGGGTGGAGCGAGCTAAAGAAACATGGGGGACTTTAAGGATGAGTAATCTAATACGCATGACTTTTATGGACTTTGTCTTTGTTAAGTACACTTGAGTGTTATGAGTAAAAGTGAGTAAAATCATAGCAAAATGTAAACTACGGAAATATGCCGTTACGAAATATAATGTTAAGAAATATTCCCTTACGAATTCTTCAGAACTGCTCGAGATGCTCGCGATGACGAATGACGACGAGCAGCTGATCCGGCCTACCTTCCCATCGACACAGCGCAACGACGACGCATACAATTTGCAGGTGAGTAAGAAGCATATGGAGTCAAGTGTTCAAATTGGCGAGAGATTCAAACATTAAAATTCCCGTTCAATTTTTGACTTACCATTAGCCTCTGTTGTTTTTGTTGTCTCTCTCTCTCTCTCTCTCTTTCTCTCTCTTTCTCGGCTTCTCTTCCTACCTCTCTCTCCCACTTCTTCAGCTGCTCTCCTGCATCGAGGCGTGCTGGCTCGAGCTGCCCGAGATGCGGCCGAACATCAAAAAAGTTCGCGCCATCGTCAACGCCAATCTGCGCTCCACGTACTTTTCTCTCTTCACGATTATTATTTTTATTATTTTAATAACAATCTCTATATTAAACATGATTTCTCAATATTAGATTAGCAGAAGCAGTCAATAAAAAAATCTTATAGAAATTTATTCTAAATCATCTGAAACGAGGCCTGATAAAGAAGAATATGTATGTAATTAATCATTAACCTATTCTATTCATCTTCAGTGGCAAGGGCTCGCTCGTTGATCAGATGATGAAAATGATGGAAGAGGTCGGCTTCTTTTTATTTTTACTCTCGCCTTCCGTTTTATATATTTTCATATTATTATTAACATATTACTTTTAATATCGTGAATAAATTTAATAACTTTGACTTCAGAAAAAAAAAGTTCTATCACATTTAGCCGCGACTCATTAGATGTGAATTTGACGAGAGAAAACTCTCGACCGCTATTCATTTTCTCTCTGCAGTACACAACGAATCTCGAGACGCTCGTGCGCGATCGAACGGCCATGCTTGAAGAGGCGCAGAAGCAAGCAGATCGCCTGCTCAACAACATGCTGCCAAAGTATGGGCCGTAGAGTATAAGAGTTTAGAGAGAGAGGGAGAGACATAGAAAGATGGAAAATGATGCAAACAGTTTCGCAAGAAGAAAGGAGTGGTTAGAGACAAAGAGGACTAGATAGAGAAAGAGCAAGAGAGAAGGCGTGAGAGAAGGAGGGAGGCAACGAAAGGTGCACTCCAGATCCGTCGCCGAGGACCTCAAAGTCGGCAAGCCGGTGCTGCCTCAGCTCTATCCATGCGCCACCGTGCTCTTCTCAGACATTCGCGGCTTCACGCGCATCTCATCAACGTCAACCCCGCTCCAGGTCTCCTGAGAGACACGGCCGTTCACAGCTGCCTCCAAAGGCCGAAATGACGGGACATTTAATTAAACATTGTTGACAACAAAACAATTAATTTTGAGTGCAATATCATTCATTACGTATTTAAAAGTTCCTGGAGTATTCGTTCTTCGATGTATTGGAGAAAAACACCCCACTTCAGATCGTCACATTCCTCAACGACCTCTTCAGTGGCTTCGATGCCATCATTGCAAAGCACGACGCCTACAAGGTATTCTTCACTTTAGCATAGTTCAT
>CALZFC010000100.1:1182500-1200000 GCA_945643635.1 Allodiplogaster sudhausi | reverse complement strand
CTCTCTCCATCTTCTTTTCCTTTTCTCTTCGGTCTCTCTTTACTCTCCATATCTCAACGCTAATTCGAATCTTGCTGATTGTGAAGAAAAGATAAAAGACACCTTTGAAATTACTTCCTTTCAGCAGCATCCGCCCAGGCCTCCCTTCCTCTGCCTGATTCAAGAAGTCCTCTTAGGGTGTGATGACTGCTATTCTTATGCTACGCCTCTCAGGTACATCATCAGTTGAATGAATCTTGAGATATCTCCCTGGTTTCTGGCGGTGTCAAGTGAGCAACCAATATGATTTTCCTGGCACTGCACACGAGAACGATGCCCTCGAGGGCATTATTTCCTCTTCTCTCATTCATTTTCTCGCTCTTTCGCATAATCGCCAAATAGGGCAGACTTCTATGCTTTAAGGGGATTCAAATAAGTTGTTTGTTACAATATTAAATTTGATGATGACGTTGTTTTCCTTTGCAGCGTGGCTGCTCCTTGCCTCCCTGCTGGTGAGCGACCTTCTTTCGCCCTCCGAAGGCCGAATCTACCTCGTGAAGTCAACGAAGAACTCATAAAAGGAATGCAAGGTTTTTGTATGAAGGCTTGAGGGTCTTCTCACTTGTCCGCTCTTACGCTTCCTACTTTTCTTTTCTCGCATGACCAATGGTCATTTCTGGAACATTTTGATGTTTCCATCATTCACTCTGTTTTCAACCTCATTGAATAGCCCGAGAGAGAGGCAATTTATAAGAAGGGAAGGAAGAGAAGATAATGGAAGAAGCAAGTGGGCTGTCCTTGAGAATTCACTAAACTTTTCCTTCTAATAGCTTTGTTCTTTCACAATCAAAGTCTTAAAATCAAAAGCAATCACCCCAGTATTTTCCTAAGCTCCGCCAAAAAATGTTTACCCTCTCTCACTCTCTGACTCTGTATCTTTGTTGCTCTTTCTCACTTTCTCTCTCGCTCACACCAAATCTCCATGCAGATTTTTCGTCGTCCAGCCCTGCGCGAAGTGATGGACCGAGTGTGTATCCAGTGCCACGAGATGTTCTCTCACTCCCGTCCGAATCTTCGTTCGGAATGTCGTTCGGAATGTTTCCGTTCTTCTCACTTCCAGCAATGTCTCCGCATCTTCGTGTCTTCCTCTGGCTCACGCAATGCTGGTGCTATTCTCGCTGTCAGGGAAGCACTTGTCACGGACGAGAACGAGTAGTCTGTCTTTCCATTTCATCCATCTAAGCAGTTTCTCACTTCTTCTATTTTATCTCTTCAGATTCTCTCCAATTTTCACTGATTGTCGCTCTTCATTGTTATGAGATTCATTTCTGTATTTAAAAAAAAAAACCTTAGCTAACAATAACCTAAAAGCCCAATTCATCAATGATGATTTTTTGTGAATAAAAAAAATGATGTAATGTCAGAATCAGAATGGATGAGTTGTTTCGCTAGAAGCTCACAATTAGCATAGTCGTGACCCTTCTTATGCGGGACACACCATTTCTATTCATCTTCCGTTAATCTCTTCTTCAATTGCATATTAAAACAACTTCTCTATTATTTCTTTCTTGTTCTCCCAACAACCGGTCATTCTCTCTACAACGCTAACTCTGATTATCTATCTATCTCTTTCTCGTTCTCTTGCGTCCTCTCTGTATGTCTCACTTGCCTCTCTCCTCTCCCCATTGCTATACTTATCAGTTTCAACCTCTGAATTACTCCCCCAATACATGCTTCCCTACATTTCCTTCTGATCTTCACCTACCTTTCGTGCTTGTCAAACCCCACTAATATTAAACTTAGATTCGATCGGCAAGAGACATCGCTAATAATGTAATATAATGATTATTATGCGTTTCTCTTGCTTTCGCTGAGAAATTGTCTGTCTATATTTGGGCACTTGATCTGTTTTCTTTAGACCATTTGAAATGTTTTCTTCTTAATTTCTTTACGGATGCGGTAGGTTTTAATGAGGTTTTAATGGAGGCTACGCTTCTCATTCGTACCCTCAACACTTACTCATTTCTTCTTCTTGCTCTTCTTCTTCTTCTTGATAGCTACTTTTTCAGAAGAATAATATGCTACTTTCTCAACATAATATTATGATGGAATCATTTTCTCTTCGAGCATATTTTTTTGCTCTCGTTTTCCAACTCTTCTCTTCTTTTCTTACTTCTCCCCTCCATTGTCCCTCTCTCTATTTCTCTCTCTCACCACCTGTCTCTCTCAAATAATTGTTCTTATCTCTTTCCACTTTTCATCTAACACTTTTAAATTCTTGCAATAAAATATGACACCAAGAAAGGCTGTTTTGGTGTGAGTTGCTTCAATTCTTCCCAGATTTCTGCTTCTCCAGTTCTCTTCCTGTTATTTTCTCCAACAATCGCTACTCTTTTTGCATGAATACAAGCGCGCATAAACCGTCTGGTTTTGTCATTCCTTTTCTTATGCTAACAATAAGTCATTTCAATGATTCAAGAAATTGAGTTCGAAGAAAAGAAAGTTAAAATGGCATGACGTGTTTGGTTGGCGCAATATGCACATACGATGATTAATATTGCTTTCTCTCTCTCCATATATCTCTCTCTCTCTTTCTCTCTCTGTCTTTGTCTATATCTCTGTCTGTCTGTCTGTCTCTCAGTCTATCTCTCTCTCACTTCCTTTCCTCGAATTTGCAACAACTTTTAGAAAAAGAAAAGAAAAAATGTTTCTCCCATCCAATCAATCTAACTTCATCATACAAACTGCACAATTAAGAATTTGCTCTCAACTATCGTCAGTTTTTTTTCGTTTTCGATTCTTAAACATCATTTGATTCTTCTTTCTTACATCGTACTGATATCGCCACATAAATAAAGATATATGATATTTTGTTTTGCGGAATAGGAGGACGCTGCAACAAAACGACTTAGAATAACTGCTGTTATGGATCTGTGAAGTCTACATTGCTTCCAATTGTCCCGCAATGTTCTTCAAAGAAATTTTTTTCAGTGCGTTATCCAAAAAAACCTGTCTTGAAAAAAAAATTAAACAAATTACTAGTCTGAATAGGTTGATTTAATAATCAATCGCAAAATTATTAGTGCCGTAGCAGCAGAAGAAGCGAATAAATTCAAGTGAGGACCAGCGAGCAATGTAAAACAAGACGCTCAGCTCAGAAGGGTCACCATTGCTACATGAACCAGATCTGAAGATCAAATAAATTAATTGAGAGAAGAAAGAATGGGCTATTCTAATGATGAACTGTCAATAAAGTTATTGCATAAAATTTGTATGATGATGTGGTGTACAAAACATCTGTACAAAAATGTAGTGAAAGGAGGGTGAATAGACAAGGACGTTTCTTGGAATGCAAGACATCTCGGTCTAGATTCCCTGGCAACCCGTGATGGCAATAGCCCCCATTTGAGAGTGGAGGCAAAGTCCATTGCAAGCTACATATACACATCATTTCCAAACAACAACATTGCTTCGCCTCTGAATTCCAGAAAATATGTACATACATAAATAATGTGTTTTTGGCATCTGATGTTACGCTTTGCAAAAATTACTTCTGTTGACTTGACTCCATTCTTGCCTGTGATCAATCGCACGCGTACTCCTCACCAATTCAGGAACTAGTATTCTTATCGATGCAAGGGGCAAAGTCATTGGCAAATTTGGAATAAAACTAAATAGATGGAAAGCTTGTTCGACTTTAATTCATCCTCATGCAAAAAAGTCGGTGACTATTTCACAAGTGAAAGATACATATATGTTTTAGAAAACCTTACATGAGCAAAAAAAAATTATAATATTTGAATTCTTACATGGAGCAGAGTCGTTTATGCAGGGCAATAATGGCTTTCAGAAAAGGAGATCCTTTTTTAAAGATGGCTAAATAAGTACATTTTGTTCAACTGTTCATCATACTATTTATGTCTCGATCGACATACCGCACACTTTCCTCGAATATACCGTAATAGATCTCATAGCGTTGTGTTTCATGTTCGCAGACACAAACACTTGGTTGCATTTATGATGATAGTGAAGTTGTTAGTGGAACAATGCAAGTTTTTTTTCGCCAGATAGACAATTTGACAATTCGTCACAGATACTGTGCAGGCTGCCTTCCGAGAGCGATGTTCGTCAGCAGGAGACCTATCTCAAGGAAGACGATGATTGAGCAGCCGAGAAGAAGACTGATCTGCCCGCCCAGCGAACCGAGCAGAGATGCGAACTTAATTTGGACAGCACAGAGACTTCAATGTTTTTATATCCTTGAAACTTTAATCCTTTCGAAAAACCTGATGCTGACCGAAACAGAGAGTTCCTCAACCTCGACATGGACCTCGACTTTATCAAAGAAAATCATCACGTCACTCTAAAATGACATCGCATAATTCTCAACTGGTTTTACTTACAAAAAATAAAAATAGAAACGTGTTTAATCTCTTGCTCACACCACTCAACTTTAGTATTTGAGAAAAATATTTGGAAAAAGTGGACAATACAAAGCGTGCAGTGCAGTTGACTTCGGATGTAATGTTGTTGTTGGTTGTGTTCGTGAATGTATTCATCGTTGGAGTACAGGAACCTTCGTTCTAAATTAAATATAAATAGAAAAATAGCTAGGCTATTGTACGATAACAAAAACAGTTTACCTTTTGCTTGGTGCTTGGTGCTTGGAAGACAAACGTTTCGAAAGTGTTTGAATGACACGGCGAAGGGCACTCGCACTCTGGCCAACTTGAAGGATCGCCGCGGGAGGAGAGGAGCGAGGAGATGCAGGCAACTTAAATCCGGTGAATAATGAACCAATGTTTCTTTTCCTATATGGATAAGTTCATCTTGGTGTAAAAGATATAGCCTGAAAGTTTGTACGATTTTCTTCTATCACATTCTAAGGAATAGGAACTTGAAACAAGGTGGGTACAGAATCAGCTACGGTAGCTCAGAGCAGCCCTAGTATTCCACATGCTGACATTCAACTTATGAGCGCGCAAATTCCAACTGATTCTTTAGCGCTACTGAATAATGATTTCGCCGGATACATCCTTTAAGCATGTTCGTATCGCTTGTACGAGAAACTGGACGCTAACGTTTTGCAAAGCCACACGGCGGAACGCCCTGCTTCCTCACAAAAGTAGCATCCATACAACCGCACTCTTCATAAACGACATCTTGATAACATGAGCGGAAGCAACCCTCAATTATCATTGAGCAAATAATGTTGACTCCTCCTTTTAAGTAGTGAAGAATGCACTGTAAATAAGATGAATCTGACATCGATGGAGTAGTCAAAGTCAAAGTAGAATGAAGCCACATCCGATTTGTCACGTACGCATCGCTCATTTCCTCCACCGTAGGCGGAATACATAAACTGAACACATAATTACTTCATAGGGTTTATATCGAAAAAAAAACATTGCACACCTCGCTTAGTCGAATAGTCGTAGTGGTTCCCGGAGGAAGTGTGATTCCCTTGATCTCCGCGTAGACTCCAAGAGATGCTGAAATATACATATGTGTAACGGAATGTGTCATTCCTCACGCTTCCTTCCCTATTACCCTTTCCCCCCTTCCCCTCATTTGCATCAATAAGTGCATTCCCTTTCCCATTGCCCTTCTTACTTCCATCCATTCCCATTCAGTCTCCCTTCCTTGGCTCTTCGTGAGCGGTAGTCTTCCCTCGGTGGCTCTTCGTGAGCGGTTCCTTCCTTTTGTTGGCCTGGTGTTGGCCGTTTCCCGCAGATAAACTTGAGAAAACCCAGTCCCTCCCCTCGTCTTTTGCAGCGAAAGTCAGTGAATCTAACTACTTATTATTAAATATGTACTTTTTTGATTATAATGCAAAGATGAAAAATATAAAGAACTGACCGGGCTGAATAAAAACATTGACTCCAGTTGTTTCCGACCAGATGGCCTGCTCGGTACTTTGCACATCCACGGTCGCAAGAAACCCTGATTTAAATGCTGATCTTTTATACAGCAAAAACATTAGTTTTCCGTTTTGATTTTCAAAGAAATGCCTAATGTAAATTTAGTTTTAAAAAAAACAAATACCCACCTAGTTCGTCTTCAACGATTGCGAGGCTAGTCGAAAGATTCTGGGCAACCGCATTAAAGACGAAGCAGTTGCCGAGGTAGGGATCATGACGCATTTGGAATACGGATCTGATTATGCGAGGTTTCAAATTTCCTCGGACCTTCGCGCGTGTAATTTTCACGCACCGGTTCATTGTGACCTTTGAAATAACACGCGAGAAGAAAATATTTTTTAGTGATCGAACTACTAATTGTTAAACCTATTTTTCTATATTGCTCCAAGACCTTCTGCTTCTTATAAATGAGGAGGTGTCACATCTTTTTATACGGACCCCACGTCGAGTGTTGAGCCCAGAAATGTCGCATCAGCAACGATGTCATCGAGAGTCCAACTGAGACTCGGACGCTCTTCATCCGAGATAAAGCTGAGGAGAGCAGGCAAAGAAGACGTGAAAACAGCCGGGGATTTCTTGCCGGTGAAAATCATCTGAAATATCGTGTGTTTCTTTTTTTTTTAGTTTTTTTTTAGATCCAGTATCTCCATTGAAAGTTAATCGTCGAGTAACTAACATCAAGCACGTCTTGAGCCGAATCATTTCCAAAAACGCCTTCAAAAAGTCCATGAGCCGCTAGGGCTGGAAGCTCGTTATATTGAGTTATAAGACTTAAAATAATTACTAATTAAAAACTTGACAAACAAGTGCCGCAAGTGTCCCCGGTGAAATTGGCAGAACAGACGCATGAGCGACTTCTATCCACCACTTCGCAGCGAGCGAGAGAATCTTTACTCTTACAACTAAATCAAGATTTTTTAAACCATAATTTATACGTTATATGAAATTAATAGAAACTGTAGAACGATTCTCATTCAACAATGATCCGATCTGACATATTCGAAAGAAGACTTCCATTAGCCGTTTTTAAAGGACCGCAGGGACCACTGACGTAAGTTGTCGTTGTTGAAGCAGAGCTAAACTGATAAATTCCATACATCGGAATGTTGCTGTCATATACGATGATGTTCTTCCAAAATGTTCGATATGTCCCCAATCAGCGCACATTGAACATCTCATTCCAGAGCCATGATTTAAATTTTTTTATTTTTTTCCAATCGTTTAGCCTTGTGTCTACCTTCAAAACGAGACCACTTTACTCTCAATTATAATGTCCTGGATGTGAAAAAACTGAAGATTTTAATTATATAAGGATTCTGGCTTGCTGATTGAAACATTGCGTACTTTGAATTGCAAATCGACCGTTATTGGTGCTTCGCTGTACATGAGCATGAGCACGTATTTGCTCAGATATGTCAATCTTGATATGCATTTGGTCAGTCAGTCTAGATAAGCATTTGGTCAGTCAATCTAGATATGCATTTGGTCAGTCAATCTAGATAAGCATTTGGTCAGTCAATCTTGATAAGCATTTGGTCAGTCAATCTAAATATGCATACTTTGATGTCGTTGAAGATGATGTCGAAGTTGCTTGTAAAATGTCGATCGGAGATTCAGGGGATTGAGCTTGTGTCGCAAGCAATGGCGTTGCTCTGTAAACAAGAAAAAAAGATGATCCATATGACGTTTTTGAAAAGACACAGAAAATTCATGTCAACTTGGTCGTCAAAGTTGACGTTGAGCGGCATGAAGCAATTGGAGAATGCGCGAGGCATTCGTCAATTACGCTACTGTTGTATGGGTATGCGGTGCCGGCTGAAGTCATAAGAGAAAAAGAAATCAAAAATTCAATTTTTGTTCCCAATAAAAATGTAGCAAAAAAAGATGTGAGGAAAATCTGATAACCTTTTGTGCATCTGACCCTGGCAATGCTTATTATTTGCCCTCCTGATGCGCAAAATGTGTCGGAGGCCGGGCCAACGCCGACGATAATGTTGGATTGTATGTCATTGTATGTACCGCCCGTCGTGCCCTGATCATGATTTTTCTATAGTTGAGTCAATGGATTAAATATTCACCGTCTTACATATTTACATGTCTAGTAATGAATTGATGAGCTAACATACAGAATATTGAATGTATCCCTGCGTACAGCGAACGACACATTTGCATGCGTCGTCTTGCATTGTTCTTACGAAATATTGCTCATCAGCGGTATTAAAATCGTAATCGTAATACATCATCATGGCGTATGGAGAATACTGGTCCACAGATCGGCCGAAATGATTACCGTTTTTACAGTTATATTCATCCTGAAAATAGTCAGGGTTTTATTTGAATTTTTATAAACGTATTTAACGTGAGTTTCAGAAACAATCAGCCAACATGACTGTTTGTGACTATTACTATTATTTTTGTTTAATTCTACATCTCCTTCTTCTTCTGCAAGTGAAATTCAGCTTCGGACTAACCGCTTCCAGAGTGCCTGCAAACAAATGCTTACAACCTAGCGAAAAAAGTAAGAAAGTACTGCATAATAAGAGCAATTATAATCTAGTTACCCATCATGATGAACAGGAAGATGAGCGGGTGAGCCATTGCTAGGAGAAAGAAGCACTCCACTGATTTTCCACTGGATCTTCCAAGAATCTTCAACACAACAACAGCTTCAACACTTCCAAGAAGCGTTACTGCCTGGCGCCATGCTCATAACTTATTACTTCACTTTTCCATTATGACTTTGTTGACTTCTACAGAATCCTACCGAGAACCACTAGAATTTGCCATTTTCTCTCTTTCTCTTGCTTTTTCTCTTTCAGTTTCTCTTTCTCTTGTTCTTTCTCTTTCTTTTCTCTCTCTCTCTTTCACTCTCGCTTTTTCTCCATCTCTTCAATCTCTTTCGGTGTGTCACGCTTTCGAGTCTATCCGTATTCCTCCTACACAAAATTCTTTTGTCTAAACCTAAGCCGAGGAAAGTCCAACATACATACATACATCGGCCTGCCATTTTCTCTTGCAAATACTATATTTTGTACTTTGATCCGGCCAATTTTCTGGCTATTACATAGATCATAAGTAAGATAATTATGCAATGGCAAGTTTTTAATGTTCAAAACCTAATAACTGAATCAAAATGACAGCTGTTTGGTAAGCAAAATTATTAATACAATTTGACATCATGAAGAGATATTTTCTATTTGAAACATTTTCTAATATTTATTATTTTCACTTAATATATGTGCTGTCCAAAATATACAAGTTTTAAGTTGTCATAATTAAAATATTACATTGTCCTGGCATGTATTGAAAGTATTACATTGCTCATATTAAAATCGTCGAGTGTTCCTGTTTTTTTCTCTCTTGCACTCTTGCCATATTAATGAACTACTTCTCTGCTCAATACTTTTTGACTTCTTCAAATGATGCGATCGCTTCTTGCTTCATTTTTTCTCCCTTTCCTTCTCTTTCATGCAGATGTCATGGGAACATTGATGTTTACTTGCGCCGTTTCACTTTTGTAGATTCATGTTCGTGATTTTGAACCTTGACCCAGCCGTCGCGGCCTATATTAAACATGGCTGTTCGTTAGAAGCAAATTTGAATTCACCGTGCTGGCTACTGGAACAAAACAAAAAGAAAAACACAAGGCTGTTCGGGTTGCGCTGTCAACCCTAATACCGTGTTTTTTTCTATTAGTGCCCCTGGGGGCACTATTTTTCAATGCCATTCCGAGAGGGTAGCACCATTAGAGTTTGATAACAACTTTTACTTTCAAAAAAAAGAAGAATCATGGCTCGAATTCAATGGAATCATCACTAGAATATCCATATTACGGGAGTTTTTGAATGAATTTACAATAAGTTCATTGGGAAGAGCATCACATGCCTCCAGGATTCATTCGGGATACGTCGTGAGCCGAGATATTAAACTATTAGGGGGGGGGGGGTGGGTACTATTAGAAGGGGGGGGGGTTTCTAATAGAGGGAGGGGCACTAATAGAGAAAATACGGTAGCTGAATGACATACAAATTTCTGAAAAACAACATACGCGCTCAACTAAACTGATCTTTGATGTCTATGCTCCTTGTTAGCGCCGATCATTGCCTGTGCTTATAATTAGAACGACTATCAAAACATACACATATGTTGTAGTTACGATGTTTACCATTATTTCATGGCTTCTCGATGGAACTCGTTCGAGATTGCTTTGACTCTACATCACCTTATTGAACACATTGAATGTTGACAATGGAAGGTTCAAGTGTTCTTGCCCCCTGTCCTATTAAAATGGATCTGCTTGATGCGTGACTGTAGCGCGTCTTCACCTCGGCCTTTTGCTAGTGTCGTTTGGCTCAGTCGCACCTCCAAATGACGATGAATTCCATGATGTTGTGGATCTTTGACTTGACCTAAGCAGGGGGAGATTAGAGAAAGGCAGCAAGACAATGTTCCAAGATAAAGATTCCCTTCCATAACCCGACGAGAGGAATCATTGTGCGGGTGAGGATGAAATATGTATGTATGTATATACATGTCGAAATAATGATATTTTGTTGTACACGGCTTTACTCGTGAATAAGATGACGCCGCAATAAAATGAATACTGACATTGCTGCTTTTATGGATCTGTGAAGTCTGTTTCGTATCGTCTCGTAATGTGTACTCCAACGATATTTTTATCTCAGCGTTCCATCCAACAAACACCTGTCTTGAAATACAACTACAACTATTACAAGTCTGAAAGAGTTGAATTAATATAGAATCATAGAATTATACATGCATATGCATATATGTATATTATTACTCGTTTCGAGCAGCGGCAAGGCAGATGAGAAATGAATTGGAAAGCGAAGGCGTCAGCAAACGAAAGACTGGAAAAATTCTTTTTTTTTTGGACTGAGCATTGGGAACGAGTCGTCTTACATATATCAAAACTATATAAGTTCATCTACAATAAATACAAACATGCCTCAAATATGTCTTAAACGATTAAATAATCAAATAAAATATTCGTCATTGTAAGCGGAAGCACAAATCAGGATGCATCTGTTCATGAGAGAGTGTGGCCGTTTTCATAAAATAGCGTAATCCCGAATTCTGCATTAGGAATTTTACTACATACATACATACATACTACATATATGAAATATGAGAGAAATCGGCACTGCAGTACACACATACATACATATATATATGTTGTTTCTCGACCGATATTGTTTTGCGCGGTAATTTAAAGTTGTTGTTCTTCTTATTCTATGATCTCTTTCCCCTAGTGCCTTGTTAGTGCTAGGAGGCACAAGGTAGCAACGGCCATCACTGGCGATAAGCCACCTGCGCCCGCTGGCCTGTGTGTTCGATGGTTGGCAGGCTTGGCTGTCGTGGTGTTCGCGCCCGGTGCCACGGTCGTGGTCTCGGACGGAAATAGGCCGATGACGAGGTCGCCCTAAAGAAATGTTATTGTACCCCTTTTCATGTATTCGCGGAATCATGCCAGCTAAAATAGGAAAGAATTGCTTTTTCTTCTGGTAAAAGCTCTACTCGCATGAGCCGAGACGGCGGAAGTGAGGCGAATGGGCGGGCTAATTGTAATCGGAAGGGTGGGCGGAGCTTAGATGGACGGGTGGGCGGAGCAAAGACGGACGGGTGGGCGGAGTTATCTACTTTACGAACCTTGCCGTCACCAAAGCCCGAGTCTGCCGGATTGCCCGGGACGCAGCTGTACGTGCCGGCCAGCTTGAGCGTGAACATGCCCGGCGAGCACTCGCACTTCTTGCCGTCGCACGTCGAGTCGAGCAGGCATTCCTGGCCGTTTGAGCAGTCGCCACCTACGATTTTTTTGTTAAAAAACTGTAGAAAGATTAAGGAGATCAAAAAAAGAAAACATAAGGAAAAATATTGAAGACAAATGCAAACAAAAAGATAGTGGAAGAAAAATAAAAACACATGAAAATAGCTTAAAAGGTTGCGACTTTTATCTATATGTGTACATATTCATTGATTTATTTGTGACGCATAAATCGATTAATAGGATCGTCAACATAACAACAAAAGATCGTTTGGCACAAGAACCTGGGAAGGCGACGCGATCCTCACTGAGTATGCCGCTGTTGCCGAAGCTTGAGCCGCTGCGCGGCTTCGGGATTTCATCACTACAAGAAGAAGAATTTTTCGTTTCATATATTTTCATGCCCTCATCACATTATTTGTATAAAAAATGAAATTCACAATAAAATCTGCTTAAAAAATGAATTTAACACACTATTATTCTGCTTTTGAAAAAAACATGGATTTACCACAAATTTTTTTTAGAAAGTAATGCTCATGGTCAGCAAAACAACTTTTCGAAGATTAAAATTATTAATTTGTTTGTATTTTAATTAGCGAGATACATACAAACATATAACAAATGTATGTATGTAAAAGTGGGACTGACTTGCTGAACTTGATGCCGTCGCCCTCCCAGCCGATGATGACCTGGTCGACTTCGTTCGTGTTCTGGAGCCAGTGAATGAGCGGCTGGTAGTACTCGAGCAGCGGCTGAACGTCGAGCTCACCTGAAGCAACGATAGGAAATGATTATGAGAGTAGATTGTTACCACTAACAACGAGGCTATTTTTTTTCATTTCAAGCATTTAGGAAGCTTGAAGCGACAAGTATTGAAAGGCTAACCTTTTGAATCGTAAACTATTTCCATTTTTCTGGCCATTGTATTCGTGTCTCTCTAACAATAAGTCACGCAAAATGAATTCGAGAAAGAATTCGAGAATGAGTTTGGGCTCCTTTAAGCTCATGAATAGCAACAAAAAAAAATGTGCGAAGCACAGCCTTAAGCTATACGTCTAAAGATTGTCTGCCTCACTCTTGCCAGTGACGATCTCGAGTGCCTTCATCCAGCTGATCGACGAGCCGAGTGCCATGGCCTCGCGCAACTTCTCAGTCGTCGCCTCTGACAGGATGCAGCCTTCGCTCTGCACAAAGAGCATGCTACAAGTTTATTAGATTAACTGGTACTACTGGGCCAGGTGGATGGAAGACAAGATCACACCATTAAGGGGAAAATAAAACAACAAACAATCAAAACGTCAATAAAAGAAAGAAAGATATAGTATACAATGTTCTTTCTCTCTAACCAAGATGGTGCCCTCGGGGCAGAGCGCCTTGAGAATCTGGAACTGCATGACGTACGTGACGAGGCCGCGGCTCGCGGGCGAGTGCACCTGCGAGAATTGAAGAGTGGGGCTCTTGCTCACTGCCGACAGGAAGCAATTGAAAGAAGGAGTGAGCGAGAAGTGAGACCCAACGAGAGGTAGAGATGGAGCGAGAGAGAATGGTTAGGGAAATAGAGTGCAAGAGCGAGAGTAAGAGAAAGAGAGAGAGAGAGGGGCGGAGTGTGAGAGAGAAGGAGAGAGTGAATAGAGAGAGAGGGGACGAGAGAAAGGGGAGACGGAGGGAGAGAAATAGAGAGAGAGAAAGAGAGGAATAGAGCTGACAGTAGTGATTGCAGAGTGCATGAGAGCGTCGAGCGTCGACGAATTGTATGGCTGTGGCGAGCGGACACCCTCGTACTTCTCTCTGAATTACTACAATGTGAAAAGTCTTCAATTTTGACGACGTGAAATTAAATTTTACGCGCTTTTTCTCCCTAAAATCATTTGACAACCTTCTATTGTACTGTTTGTAAAATGGCGAGATCGGCCAAGCGATCGAGACAAATAAGCACATTAATGACTCCCCGTTTTTTTCTTCAAATAGACAACAATAATGACTCGCAGCCATGCTTCCGTTAATCGCAAGTGTGTGTTTGGATAATAATCATAATAATCCATGCGAGACAACTCCACCCCCTCCCCCCCCCTCACTGACCGGAGCGCCCACCAGCGGTCGTTGAGCTTGGTCTGGCTGGCGGCGCCGTTGAAGAGATCGATGCGCCACTGATCGGCCGCGATGTCGAAGGGCAGCCGGACGAGGTTGGCGAGCGCCTCCTTGTAGAGTCGGTTGATGACGTGCGACTCTTGAGGCATCAGGGAAGAGGCGTCGATCAGCTCCTTTAAAGGAGTACGGTAAGTAGTACAATTTCAAATAGCCGCGCTTTCCATTCTCGCATTCTATTCCAGCAGCCCGCACACAACCGCGCTCTACCGCTCAAATGAGAGTACCAAGGGTGGTTGTCAATTTGAAATATATAGCATTATATATACGCATATATTTTTTGAAGCGATTTCGTTGAAGGTTTCTTTTAAGTCATTCATTTCCCATCTCGTTGTATATGTAGCTCGGTCGTTCTTCACCAGTTTTTCCACTTCCGATAAGCACAACAAAGAATGCGCGCCATGAAGAAAGGACATGCCTGGCTGTACAAGTACTCTGTGCTCGCGGCCATCATGCTAAAGACGTTAGAGATCGCCTCGCTGAAGCTCGGATTCGCCGCCTCGCTGAAACGAATCTTTATAGTAATAATAATATTGATTAAATACATAGGTCTATTATCTTTCCTCGTTCTTCTGACCTTTAAAGGAGCATGAAAGACTACCGTAATCTCTTAAAGTTAACTTGACTTCTGTTGTGGCGTCTCTTTGTGTGAGTCAAAAAAGCGGGAACAAATAAAAGTGTCAGAATTTGGCAATTTATAACAACAAACAAAAACAAGAAATGTCTCATTGTCAGTAATACCGGAAGGCGAGCGGCTGCGTCCGATAGAGGAACTGGTAGTAGGTTTGCGCGAGAAGCGAGTGCGCCACGCGGAAGTCGCCGGCGCTCAGCTGGCCACACATCTTGACGCTACAAATACAACAAAAAAAAAATTAAGTAATATTAACAAATTACTTTCCCCTTATTCATTTTGAAGTGCTCATCATGAATACTTTAGTCCCCGCTGAATCCATGATGTAGACCTTCTAACCCACACCGAATCCCTAAGCCTTCGCCCCTGACTTAGACCACCTAAGCCACACCCTCTGACTTGGACACTCCTATATCTCGCACCCAGTGATCCACATCCGGTGACCCTCACACAGTGACTAAACACTAACCGGAACTCCTCGCCGTCGCGCATGTCGATGGCGGCCGGCGGCTGGCAGATCATCTCCTTGCTCCAGACGCGCGCGAACACCGAATTGGTCCAGAAGGTCTTCGGGAGCGACGGAAAGCCGGCCGACTTGAAGTAGCGGTACGCCTAGAGAATGGGGAGAGTCATTGTTTTTCCTGCCATTATTATTATATATTTTTATCATTAGTATCAGCTTTTTTTTAAATTTATTTGTTTTTACTGTTGTGCGACAAAAACGCTTAAAGTTAATGCCTCAAAATAATTCTTTAAAAAAAAATATGAAAATTAATTCTTCCCGCCACTCTTCTCCACCTTGATGAACATGGTCTTGGAAGTGGCATTTGCTTCGTGGAAGGCGGCGAGTGTCTCCTCGGCGATTGTGGCCTCCTCTTCGTACGGGCGCGTTTCGTCGTAGTGCGCCGACCAGTCGCCACCCTCGATGCTGCCTGAAATGACTTTTCTCTCTCTCTCTCTTTCTCTCCCTCTCTCTTTCTATCTCTCTGACCTTGACATTCTACATATCTTTCTCTCTCTCTCTCTCTCTCTCTCTCTCTCTCTCTTTCCAGTTCCTTCTCGCTCTCTGATTCTCTCTCTTGTATTCCCTTGCCTGCCACCCCACTCTCTCTCCACCCTTTCCTCTCACCCTCTTTTTCTCTCCCGCTCAGTCTCCATCTCTCACGTTCATGCCTCAAGATACTCGCTCTCCCTATCTTTTAGTATTGGCAAAAAAAATTATGCCTTTAAAATGAAAACTGGGAGTGTTATAGTATTTCCTCCCAAAGCCAACGAACCAAAGAGATGAGCCGGAATCGGGCCGTCCTTTGAGAGGCCGGCCGGATTCTTGTAGAGACCAGCAATTTGTCGTCGCACATACGCGTGCAGCTAGAAAGGCATATTCAGTGTTTATACTGAATAATTTTAGTGTGTCTTCTTTATATCATTTTCTCACAATTAGACTCGAAAATTGCAGCAAAATTTAAAATTATTGATTAAAAAATAAATAGTAAACTAATTGTGACAACAACTTCTGTCTTTCTGCTCGCCGGCAATTCTCAAAAAAAATTTGCTATTAACCTGCTTGTAGAAGGGCGCAATGTTCTTGTAGATCTCCTGAAGCTTGGCGGAAAAGTCAAACTGAGGCGGCGTGTTCTTGGTGGAGAGATCGAACGCGGACAGCCACATGGAGGCGCCATTCGTGAAGCCGTTGAGGACGGCGCCTTTGTGATTTTTAATTAGTATCTTTTTAACTTAATTAATTAAATTTACTTTGGTTAATAATAAAACAATGTTATCATAAACTAGTTTTTTGTTTCTATAGTCAGACCATCGATAACGATTGCTCTCAAATAAGCAGCCACTAGAATAATGGATCGCCACCTTTGTTCGTGAGCTCGATGAGCTGGTTGTAGTAGGTGCGGAAGCCGGCAATGTTCCGCAGATACATCGTCCACAGATGCGAGAGACGATCGGCGTCCTTCTCCATGCGGAAGATGGACTCGATGTCGATACGTCTGCAGGAGAAATATGTAAATATCTTTTATTTCAAAGATATTTTTTATGCTACCTTCTTTTATAAGCTTTTTTTTACGATAGTTTAACTTTTTTTTTATATAAACTATTTTTATTATTTTATTATTATTTTTAAAAATAATAATTTTTACTTGAGCGCGCACGGCGGCGGTAGCTCGAGATCGCAGACGACGACGTCGGACGCTTTCTTGTTCAGCTGCAACGAAAAAGGTATTCGTCAGCAAAGCCGAAAATCTGCTCTCGCAATCCTCTATTTCATTGATTAATAAGCACAAATGAGATATTATTTGATGTACTAAATTGAGGTAGTTTTTTTTGTTCTTTCTGCTGAAGATGTTGACAAAAAGGAACATAAGAAGTAAAAGATGACGAAGAACGTTGGCTGAATTAATTCCTTAATATCCCTTCTGGATATTGTAAAATTTAGAAGGCATAATATCAAGCTAAAAATAAGGTATCCTCCGTACATTTGCATTGGCCTCAGCGTACTCGGCGGCGTCTGCAGGGGCGAGCGCGCTCATGCCTTCGAACGACACGTAGCTAAACTGCTTCTTGAGCAGCTCGTCCGCGAACGTGGACGTATCGAACTGCTTTGCTTGCTGCGCGGTCGCGCGCACAAACCTTGCCGCAACCTATTATGATAGAGAATTTTCGATGCGTGCTTTGTCGTGCTTTTGTTCTTTTGCTCTCTTCCGTTATATTCAATGTACATACTTATTTAAAAAATCACGCCTATAAAGTGTTACAAAGCCAACAACTGTAATTTAAAAGTGTTTTCCTGAATATTGCTATTCGACTTTTGTGCTCTTTTACGAGAACAAAATAAATATGCCTTTAATTTCTTTAGTGTTTTAAAGAGAAAAAAAATGTTCCACTTATTACTCACCTCCTCGGCCTCGCCGAGCGCGCTATTCAACGTTGGCGATGCGTTCGTAAAGTAGCGCCAGCCGGCTTGTGTGACCTTTAATGGAAAAGTAGTGAATAGAGAGAGTGAGAGAAACATTGAGAAGGAGGGAGAAAAGC